>JBBPSV010001183.1:0-10547 GCA_038093795.1 Retiboletus fuscus | reverse complement strand
GGAAAGCCAGGAATGACTACTTCACTTGACCCCACCAACACTAAGCGAAATTCCCACACTATGAAGCGCTATATCACCACTAATCCAAAACTGCCAAACATTGCAATGGTTTTTGAGGTCACTGTATGTCAAGTAGCTGAATGGAACCATTAGAACTCCTTAGCACCACCATAGACTTGTGCTTCTTTGCACTACCCCAGCTATCACCAGACCTCACAACCTCCTCACTGGAGCCCTGCCTAGAATCTTTGCTTGGAATCTCAGACCTTAGAAGGGGGGTATTTCACCATTTATCCCATTTCCTCAACCTTGGCACCACTGAATCATTGCTCAGAAGCCTTGTAGCAAGTTCTGATCTGCCAATGTCCATCCAGTGACACCCCTTGCCATACTTGAAAACCCCATCAGAGAACCTCCACTGCCTGAGATCACTAGGAAGATTAGCCCCTTTTGGGTACCACCCAATCTTCTAGCCCTAGAATCCAATTAGGCAACCATCAGTCACCTATCACCCCCGCTTACATCCTCTAGCATGACACTAAAAGGCTAATCATGGCTCTGTCCCATCACAGACTCTACAGGCCTAACCACCCAGATCCTATTGCCTCCATCATGGGTCTAGCTGCCCAGAATCCCAACACACTCTGTGACACACCAAGCAGAGCCCTAAAACCTCCACTATGCTGGAGATCTTCCAGATTGTCTATGACCAGACTCCTAGAACAACACAAGCTTGTACTTGTTGTCCCCCACTCCCTTGCCCAGATTTAAGCCAACCTAGACAGTGGCTTCCTTAGAACTCCCATGCCCTGCTCAGACAGGCCCTCAGTTCAACTGGAACCTACTCCTTAGGAACTTCCTCCGGTCCCTCATCTTAGAATCCTTTAGCATGTGCCCAGACCATGCTTCCACAGAGCTTACCAGCTCCAGACCTCCCAAGAACACCTCTGGGATGGTGGACCCCATCCATACCTCCATACTTGAGAATACCTCGACTACATTGCAGGTCCTAGTTATTGGCACCAACCCAGTGTCCTCTGCACCCTCTGTCATCATACTTAGAATAACCTCCATGCCACCCTGGTTTGTCAGCTTCATAGCTGACAAATACTCTCCACACCACCCTAGACTCTTGGAACACCCCATCCCTACTCCCCAGGATGTAAGACTCACATTGTCCCCGGTCAGCCTCAGCATGAACCAGATTACTGTCCCTACAAACCCTAGCCATGGTTACATTTTGCCAGTCTCCACTCCTGTCTCTAGAATCATCCTACCCTAGCTTAGCTGGTGCCCCAGATGCCTTGTCTTAGTCCCCTGCAAACACTGCAATGAAGCCCCAGTAATTGAATACCACAAGCTCTATGAAGACGCTTGGGTTGTCACACACTGATGCCACACTCACCACAGAATTGGCCATAAGCCTCGTATTGCAGTTGCTGACTCACTTTTCCACTCTGCCACCTATGGATGGACCACCATAGAACTTGGCAACCTCCACATTGCCCTCTCCAGCCTCCCCAGAGAGTCCCCACCATCCTAGAATTCTTTTCGAGTTCAGGAGTACTTGAGGCATAGAAAGGGGGTAATGTTACAATTTATTGTGCCCCTATACTTTTTCCTTCACTCAGTCCTAGTCACAGCTTACCCAGCTGTACCTCGTCCCTCACTTAGTCTTGGCCTACCCAGCCAGTCAGCCCACTGGTAATCCCCACCAGACTCCATGCCTACACATTGCCTAGAACCCACTAAGCATTCCCTTGCTTGGTCTCCACATCAAGCCCATCCTGGCTCTCCTGTGATCATTGCCCATTCTGCCTAACCAGAACCCCTAAGTCTTATAGTGCTGGTCTCTTCGTGAGCATCACCAATTGAGCATCTCTCCGAGACCCCTGTCTCTAGTCCTCAACCCAGGACTCCAACAGTCCACTCCTAGACTCTCCACCTAGACTCATGATGTAGTCCACTCATGGACTGACAGTACACTGCATTGCCCCTGTCCCCATCCTCTGATGTCATCATAGGCTTCCTCTGCTGAGTCCAACCTTGGACCCTCTCCACAGCCTGGCCTCGCACCCATGCCATGCACTGATCCCATCAGGCCTCATCCCAAATGTGCACACTGTCCTTGGACTCCTCCGTCCTTGGCCCCAAGCCACTGGTTCTCCTATAGAACCTATCCCAGTCCCTTGGCTCCCCAGCTGAGCTCCAGCCTCTCGACTGGACCCTATGCCTGACCCTCAGTAGGATTACTCACACATCCATGGACATCTCCTATCCAAGTCCCATCATTGACAATGGCATACATGCCTTTCCTTAGCTTTAGCCTTTCTTAGAACCTTGCCTCATGTATCCCTTCTATTGCCACCGAAGGTGATGCTTCTCTCACTTAGCCAAGATCATTGATTGACAGGACGCTTCCTGATCAACAGATCTGCAGCACATATGACTTGTTTCATTTATCATTTATCAAGTCATCCTTCACCATTTCCTTTAGAGATGTGCACCCCTCATCCATTCAGCACATCTCCCCTACTTAGTCTTACCACAGCCAGGTTACCTTACTTAGACGCCCGGTCTGTGCACATGCTTAACCCCTATATAATAGGTGCTCCATAGTCCTTGATACCTCAGCTTATTCTACCTGATTCTATCTGGACCCCCTTGTACTCCTCAAATCATAGACACCCCAGTAATACCAATGCCTTCCTCTTGACCTTGTCTTGAAGGCCATCCCTGACCCTCAACCAGCCACCTACCAAGTAGTCTTAGAGCATGAGAACTCACCTTCTCGCACCTTCTCTCACCTCTGATAGTCCAGCCCTGGACTATCATAGCTTGAGTCCTAGAAGGTGGCTTACCCTCAGGTCTATGTGCGACCCTGCCCAAGCCATGTATAACACCTGTCATGTGATCACCCTTAAGTGGAGCTCAAGTGAAGTTATCATGAAGTGAAGTTTCATCTGGACAGGACTGAACAGTGCTTGCCAATCATGATGGGCCAGTGTCCTGCTGGATCACTATTATTACAATAGTCATTATTTTTCAAGCCCATAGCTATCTCAAAAGCTTTCTGGGTGGCTAGCTAGTCTGATAACCAGCCTATCTAAAAGAGGCTTGCCAGTGAGTCACTGCATCCTCTTTTAGGCAGTCACTGATCTGAGACCTCTTCTAGATGGGCTGATCAGCAGCCAGCAGTTTATATTATGTACTGTTCTTTCTTCTGCTCTTCCAAAATGAATGGCCAGTCCTTGGATGGAGCAGAAAGTATGTAATTTGCTGCTCCTTAACAGACCTCCCACTAGGGTTCATACACATGTCTTGTGGTTGATTTGAGCACTACAACTTGGTATGTCTGAGTTGTTCTTTGCCCACAAAGTTTGCAATCTGACACTCACCAATGGCATCTGATGATGGTGACGACATCTATGTACACATATGGAATAAGATCATGAACAGTCCATATCAGACCATGATACTAGATCTCTCACCCTCAGTTTATGCACCTCTATCCCCTCCCTCCAGCCCACCTAAGCGGTTGTTACCTGCCCTTTCCCTGCTTCCCACGAATGCTCTGATCCCACTTTCACCATTATTTTCTCCAGTTCCATCATTTGTCACCCTACTGAGCCTAGGTGAAGCCTTCTTGACCATGGTGATTTAACCAGCTTCTCCCCCATACTCCACAAGTCCACCACTATTACCAAGTCAGCCTCCAACCAGATCCATCCTGCAACCAGTGGCCCCCACAAATTTAACTCTAAATTCTCTGTTTGAAGACTATGTGGATAGGGGAAAGATAAGTAATTCAATGGTGCTTCCAGCAATAGGTATGTATCTTTCTTCATCAATCTATCCTATCTCTATTTAATTTCAACTACAGTTATGTATATCACTCACATCAACCAGTCCTGGACCTGCATATTTTTTTACAGCTGGCATCATGTCTTCCATATGACCCCCTCACACCACCCAGTACCAAGTCTTATGCAAAGCACTAATTATGCTTTGCTTAGTACATACACACGTTGGGATGTAATAAGCCCTGATGAAGCTTTGCTACCAGTCTCCCTCATTATCAGTGGCCAGCATCTGAGGGCCATCCAATGAACTAACAATTCCCTTGCACATGACATTTCTGACATATTGTCCTTTGAGGATGCTTTCAAAATTGTAGTAAGTCATTTATCTACAAATTAACTTCCCTTGTAGTTAATCATTTCTACATTTGAATGGCTTGTCAAGCAAACATGAACTGGTTGCTCCAGTGCACACTAGGAGCACTTGTTATCTCACATGTAGTCCTGTTCCTCCCTGCACCCCATGCAAACATCCATACCCAGCAGTCAAGCATGGTTCCTTGCATTTATACATTAGCTCAAAAGAACTATTTAGCAGACTCAGTTACCTGGGATCCTTGATTCAGATGTCAAATTTAGTACCATTTTGATGGCAACCAAGTTCTTTGGTTCACAAGTCAACCTGTGTGCAATTTTCTTACTTGTTTGTTATCCCCAAACAAAAACAGTGCCTATACACTTGGTGTTTGACATGTGAGAAGAAGCCCCCTGGGTGATGTCCTGTCTTGGGGTCCAGTAACTGAACTGGACAACCCCTCTGTATTGGTGTTACTTGCAAAATCATTGGCCTCAGTGAGTGACAACATTGATTTTAAGTGCCTCTATGTTGAAGGCATTACCAGCTTTCAATCAGTGTACTCTATGATGTGGTGCAATGACCATATCGGTTGTCACATGATCACTCCGATGCCTGGCACAACAGTCAAATCAACAAATTCACTCAAAAAACGCTCCAGTTACTGCTGTTTCTTGACAACATAAATGTTGAACACTCCAGACTGGTTGGTGAGGCATGGGAAGAAGGCCATATGGAACTCCTTGGGCTAAAGAGGCTTCTAGGGTTCATGTGAATACATCTGTGGTACTGACCTCTGTCTTTTGCTGTCTTTTTTTCCCATTGCTTCACTACTTTCCTATCCTCTGGAGGAATCATGTTTGTCTTTCACTGTCCTTTTTTTTTCCTCATTGCACTACTTTCCTGTCCTCTGTTGGAAGACATATCATTCATGTTGCTGCCTAAATTTCAATACATGGAAGTAACTAAGTCATTGCAGATGTACAAGAAATCTATGTCTTTGTTTCATTAGAGTCTTTTCGGATATGTAAATTGATTTTAGCATTGTTCATGTTGTTATGTAGGCTCTTTCACAACACACAGACAATGACACACATGTTATCCTCCCACACTCTCAAGTATGCTGCACTGATCAGCATGCTGTCACTGGCAGCAAGGATTCCAAGAGTGACACAACTGTTTGTCATCAAGCACTATGCCTGGTGCCAGTGTCAGCCTGTACAGAAGGCTTACACAACCCCTCCTTGACAAGCTCACCAGCATGCCATCACCCACAGTGAGGGCTTCAAGAGTGACACAGCTGCTGCTCTCAAGAACCACAGACAGCCAATCTTCAAGTTTTACTGCTGCATATTGCATCATAAGGCTCTGTTGCTCCCACCCCTGTCTGCATATTTGTACCTCACGCAACTAACAGACAACAACCTGCACATTGTCCTCACACACTATCAATCTGTGATTGATCTCCTTCAAGCCCAACTTAAGAAAAATCCATCTTGTTCAACACACTCCTCATCCAGATGCACATAGTCCATGTCAAGCTACTGCTTGAATATGATGCCTACTTGGCCTCAAAGGTGTGCTCACCACTGACAATGGCCACATCAAGGGCCAGTACCTCATAAGCTGGGCCTGATGGCTTCTCATGATGCAGATGAGGGATGGAGACATTGCCTACTGTTGCTCCCTTTATTGGTGAGTGACTTCACATCATTGGGGTCAGGCATGCAGTATGATTGATGGTGGGATGATTGGTTTTCCAGGTATCTACCTTGCTCAGCTTTATCAATATAGCAAGTTGTCTGATCTGATAGACTCTACAGTATCTCACAAACTGGTGTCAATTGATCTGCAAGATGAGGCTCTCATTGCCATCAGCACATTTCCCCCACCACCCAATGCATTCAATGCACAGTCCCATGCTGTCTTCTTACTTGACATGCTCCCTGTCCAGATGCACATAGCCCATGCCAAGCTGCTGCTCAAATGTGGCACCTACTCAGACCTGGGCCTGATGGCTGCTCACAATGTGGATGAGGAATGTGGACATTGTCTACCAGTGCTCCCTTTATCAGTGGGTGACTTCATGTCATTGGGATCAAGCATGTGGTGTGATTGATGGTGGGATGATTAGTTCTCTAGGTATCTACATACTTGCACAGGCTTTCTCTCCACCCATTGATCTCTAGTCTTGCCATGGCCCCCCAGTCCTATACCTCCAACTCCAGGTACAGCACCCTCAATTCTGAGCTCAAATCCATTGTTCAAAACTATCCCACTTCCATTTGTCATCCAGGGTACATTAAGGTCAATTTGGAGAACACCTTCTACACAGATGAGTGCATCACTGCCAAGTACTGTTATCACCATGCCAATATTGAGATTTCAGACAGCTAGTTTAGTGTCACCCTCTCCACCAAGTTTCTGAGTTCTAGACGACCTGCAAAGTTGCCAAGAACTGGGTACATATGTACATAACTTTGGTTGTTGGGCTGTCGTTATTTGCTTATTGACTGTTACACATAGTGTATACCAAGGGTTTCTAGGATAACTCTTAAGGTCTTCAGAGGGATCTGCTCACAAAGAGCACACTTGATGAAGAGGTAAACTTTAAGAGTTGATGATGGATGTCTCAAGGACCAAGGATGACCCAGAAGATATGCTAGTATTGCGCAGATTCTGAATGGACTTTATAGGAGTTGGGGTGATACTTGAAATAGGATAAAAGTGATGCACATGGACCAAGAGACCAGGAAGGAAATCAACTACATGGAGGTAATTGGGGACACTGGTCATTATGAGAGAAACAACAGGGAAGGGATAAGTCCATTAAGAGAAGATGATCAGTCAGCAAGATAACTCTATAAGTGACAAATGGGTTGGACCAGTTATCATCAAGAAATAGGTATAGTGAAATGAAAGGTTACCCCTCCAAGTACGTAGGGAAGAAGAGAGAGATAGGAGGAAGACAAAGTGATGAAGAAAGAAAATCGTAACATTGACCTTTGCAGACTCATGATTGGTATGGGAAACAACAGCTCTACCCCTGTGCTACCATCCTTGCTAACAAGCATCACATCTCCTGGCACATCAAGGATGGTATCCAAGAACCCAACTACATTGACTTCGTCCTGCATACCTCCACCGTCCTTATCAGTTCTGACTCCAAAACTGCCAAAGATATCCATGTTCCCTCCTGCGATGTGTTTCCAATGGTTCATCCCAATGACCTTGTCTTTGGTGGTTGGGACATTTTGGGTGCCCCCATGGACAAGGCCATGGAATGCACTTGCGTACTTGACTATGATCTCCAGCATCAGGTGAGCTACACATGGATCTCCTCATTTCTGCTCTCCCCACCATCTACTACCCCAACTTCATTGCTGCCAACCAAGAGGCTTGTGCTGATAACCTTGTTCCAGGCACTAACAAGCCCACCCATCTCAAACACATCCATAGCCACATTCATCACTTCAAGGATCAGAATGAGCTTGATCGCATTATTGTATTCTGGACTGCCACCAGTGAGTAATATAGCAACATCCCCCAGTGTGAATGACACAACCAACAACTTGCTTGTGTCCATCTATTCCCTCATACTCCAAAGTCTGCCCCTCAACTATCTTTGCAGTCACTGCCATCCTCAAGGGCAAGCCCTTTGTCAATAGTTTGTCCCAGAACATATTCATGCTGGGCATTATCAAGCTCTTTGAGTGTGAAAAGTCATTTGTTGGTGGCAACAACCTGAAGTCAGGACAGATAAAGCTCAAGTCAGTGCTTGCTAAGTTCCTCGTGGATGTGGGCACCAAGCTATTGTCTATCATATCATACAACTATCTCAGTAACAATGACAGGCACAACTTGGGCACTGGGGCACAGTTCAAGAGCAATGAGATTAGCAAGAGCAGTGTCATGGATGACATGGTGGACATGAACAGATTGTTGTACAAGCCTCTGGTGCCTGGTGCCAAGGGTAAGGTGAGCATCCTGATCATATCATGGTTATCAAATATGTGCCTGCTATTGACATGAAACTCCTCAGCTTGATTGCATTCATGTGTCCTTCACATACATGGTACCCCAACCACCTCAAGTGTATACAGAAAGTGGAGTGACTCAACACTTCCATAAATTCTCAACATCACAACCCATATGTTGTTTTCCAAGCAATCAAGGAACACTATGAAAAAGTTCAGTTATTCGATGAAAGTTCATTGAGTGATTTATTCCAAGACTTTCCACATTGTGATGATCAACTCCTTGAGCACAGTGCACAATGAACTGCATACCTGTTTCCATCTGAGTTGTCTGGGCAGCCTTCTAGAGAAGATTTTGATGTCTGGTACCCTGCCAGAGACCTAGTGGAGTATGACTTGAGAGAGCATCACACTTATACCATGGCAGCTGCAATTTACCACCAGACCATCAATGCAATGACAATGAAGGATATACTGGAATCATGGATGGAGACTGTGTCAGGGGATACTTCTTTGTCTCTCCACTATAACAAATCATGATTGACTCCTGACCTTCCATCAATATGGCTCAAGGCATATAATCTATTGCAAACAAGTGATGAAGGAAAATGGTTTCAATTACTTTTCTCAATATCCACTATGGCATATGCCTTGTCAGAACATAGTGATCTAGTTCCTGCATTTGTGGCCTTTGCATTACACCCACAGTTTTGTTTTGAGGATCCACCATCCTATGATTCCTATGATATCTCAGATGGATATAGACCCTTGATGCCCACCCTATGCAGCTACATTTTCAATTGCACCCACTCCTTCAAACATAGTCCTGAAAGTTCAGAACCTGCAAGATACATGGAAAGTTTTGCTGACTTGATGCAATGTCAACTCTGATTGTATACAGCAGACAAGGCTCAGATGCTGAAGTAACAGCTAACTGGTTGTTGAATGACTGGCCATGTGAGGATGTTCTGTGGTGCTTGCTCAACCCTAATTTGTATGATGTAGCACATTTCACATCCAAGGCTCAGAGTTGCTTCTTCAGCTGCTATCACAATCTCAAACTCAAAGAGCATCTCATTTGCATCCAGAATACTCTGAACAATGCCAGGCCATCCCAGCCCCCACTTATCAATACTCATTCCATCCCTTGCAAAGCACTATCCCTGCTTGCACTATCTGGTTGCTCACCATGGACCAGCTATTTGCCAGGCTAGCACCATCATTATGAGCACATGATAGGCTGCTTTGATACACAGCTGACATTGGAAACACCTCACCATCTAGCTCTCCCCTGTTGCATCAGCTAATTGTCACAGCTGAGGTGAACATGGTAAATCAATTCCAGCATTGACATGTCTTGGCTCTCCACACTAGTGCAGAATGCTTGGGAAGTGAAGCCTCCCTTGCTTATGGAGCAACAGTAGTCTCCTTCTGAACTTCAACTTTGGACAACTCCATTCAGACCTTAGAGATGCAATTCAAAGTTTCATATCTTGTGAGGATGTTCTCCCTGCAAAAGTCCAAGTGATGAAGGACTACACCCAGGAAACTCATCTGTAGGGTAGTCTGCTGCACCTGCATGGCTCCTTGGCCACTGACATCCTCTTGTTTGCTTTTAGGAAATGATGGTGGTGGATAGACTATGGCCTTGCCCCAACATGTACCATCCTTGCAGTCCTGTACAGGGCAAAGGATGTCCCAGCACAAAGGGCTGAGTTTGGACATCCAGACATTGCCATCATCCTCACTTGTCTATCTTACTACTATGGTGGTCTAGACAAAAAATAGCTGAAGACTTCTTTTGAAAATTTGCTGAAACAGGAAGATCTATCCTTAGAATATGATCTTTGGGTTTGAGAGTGCCCTGCCATGCCAGAATCTCTCCAGACTTCCTGTGGTGTCAACATCGACTCATTGGAACAATGGAAGGAGTTTTTATTTCCTCTATTCCAGTGAAACCAGGCAACAGTCAATTTCTACCTTTTTAGATGTCATGTTCCTGAAAGCAGGTTTCTGTGGAGGTTGTCATGTTTGGGTTGGGTCAACCATATTTCAGGATTTTTGTGAATGAATGATGGTCAATATCTATTACCACTACATATTACACAATGTGACCCTGATCATCAGCAAGGTATGAATGTGAAGGTTCTATTGTATCTTCTACAGCCAGAGAATAAGTACTATATATGCATGACCCATGAGAATGGTAAACAGCAAACCACACATGAATTCCTCAAGAGCGTGGTTGCCCAGCAGCCTGTGATCTGTGTCCCATTGGATGTCAGTGCTTACAGTGAGCAACAAAACTGATGCAATGTTTGCATCATTTTGATTGTGGAGTAAATATCTGATGAAGTATTGATGCTAGACTCCCTAACCTAGGTATCAATAGAAAGCCCTGATCAAGGGCTTTTA
>JBBPSV010001180.1:0-10564 GCA_038093795.1 Retiboletus fuscus | reverse complement strand
AGGGATACAAGTTCGACACTGAGGAAACCAGGTCGACTACTGCCACTGCCAGATGGGGAGATAGGAATGATGAAGACAATGGAATAGGGATATGTTATGTTTTTCCCCTGTCTTGCCCTTTCTAGTATACTTTCCTTGACCTTATGCTTACCCTCTGCCTTGAACTCTGTCGCCTCGCTGTTCGAGCCCCGCCCGACGACATCTTTTACCTTTGTATTACTCATGATATTCTTAGATGTTCTCCCGATTTCCACGCTTTGTAAACGCTGACTCACCATTGTTCCTCAGCGTTCTACCAGGTTCTACGCCTGACTCATCTTTGTTCTATGGCATTCCATCCAGTTCTATTCAATTACCACGGCTCATCTATTTAAACCGTAGCACTCGACCTGTAACACCAAGCTTGATCTTCTCAATCTAACGAGTTCTTGCGGACTTCGTCTGATCACCCCGCCTCAGTCCTTGACCACCCTTTGCTTCCACAGCAAGGGCAGCCCTCTAGTAGCACCACGGCTAGAGGTTCCTTGTGTCGTCCAAGCTTCTGACTCCCAGTCCACTTGACTCCTTTGAGATCACGCCTAGCCTATGGCAAAGCGTAACAAAAGATCAAGCTTTTATCTCGTGTGAACTACCTCCGTTGTAGCTCCAATAACCCCTGATTCTCGAGCGTGCTCTCCATGAGCAGATCCCTCGAATCCTTGAACCACCATTGCGTCCCAACGACCCACCATCGATTCTCGTTGGTCTAGACCACGAGAACCCCCGCCCACCGACCTATCTGAGTCGGAAGCTCCCCAAGACACTGTGTCTTCCCCAGACACCAACCCGGACTTGGACCTCGACACTCTCTTCGGACCCAAAGAAGAGCTCACCCTTCAACATCGGTTCTCGTCAGAACTCACCATCCCCAGGGAACCAACTCCACCCTCGCCAACCCCCCGAGCATGTAACCCCCCCTTCGGAGGATTTCCCCTCTCTTACCCACCACCACCGACCGCTCCTTCCCAACCAGCTATGCCGGCGGCGCCAACCACCAAACCCACTGAGCTTCGTCTCAGGACCCCTGAAGACTTCAACGGATCCTTCGCTAAAGCCGAAGATTGGCTCGGGACGGTCATCTTTTATCTCGCAGTAAACTCCGAAGTCTACGACACCAATGCCAAGAAGGTAGCCTATGTCCTATCATTCATGAAGAAGGGATCAGCCAAGGTCTGGGCTGCCACCTACAGACAAAAGATTCTTGCCCAAACCACACTCAATCTAGGAACTTTCGCCGACTTCTGCGACTCTTTCTCCAAATCCTTCATCCGAAAGGATACTATTGCCTCCAGTCTCCACTGGCTCGCCACGACCAAGATGACCAAGAACAAGCACAGGGATTACTCCCCTTCCCTCACTGAATACACCGCCCGCTTCCAAAATCACGTTGCCATCTCTAAAGTAACTGACGCCAACGTCCTTATCAGCTACTATGCCATCAGAATCCCAGAACCACTGATGTGGAAGATTCAGAGCATGGAAAACCCCCCAGACAAGATCGAGGACTGGTACACCAAGGCTGCCCACTTCGCTGCTATGAAGGAACAGGCCAGAGACTTGGCAAAACGAGGAAGTGGGAAAGTATTCCATGGATTCCATTCCGCCCCGAAAACCGTTTCCCCCGATCCCGACGCTATGGACGTAGATGCCGTATGCACCACCCCCATTCCTAAGCTTATGCCTGCTGAACGAAAGCGATGCATTGAAAACAATCTTTGTTTCCGCTGCCAAGAAGGCGGACACCTTTCCACTAACTGTCCCAAGTTCTCCAAAGGAAAGAAACCAGCGGTCAAGGCGATCGCTACTTCGGACCTTCCCAAGTTGGAGGAAATCCCGGACGATGCCGACGAAGACGAAGATGGGGTAGCGGTGAGAAGGGTTTCATTTTCCCAGGATTTTTAAAGAAGGGACCTGCCACAATGTCTACGTCCCCTAGTGCTTCGGTATTTGTAACTTCTACCACGAACTCCATGCAAATTCCAGTACAAGTTATTATCCCCTCGCATACCTTGCAAACCGTTGAAACCTGTGCCCTGATCGACAGTGGAGCTGACGTCTGCTGTATCGACTGGGGGTTCACCAAAAAACACAAAATCCCTCTAACCAAACTCGACCACCCGGTGTACGCCAAGAATGCTGATGGAACCATTAATACCAAAGGGACCATCCGATACATCGCCAATCTCTTTGTTTCCACCGAAGGCCTGGTTCACCAGATCGCCTGCCATGTCATGCACCTCAGTAAGGATAATATATTCCTCGGAATCCCCTGGCTACGGAAGGCCAACCCAACCATTGACTGGAAGAAGAAAACTCTTCACATTGCCGAAACCACTGACAAATCCAAGCTCCTCTTCTCCCTCTATCAAGGGGCTTACTTATGACAAGAAAAACTCCTTGTTCCCCCTCGACCTCCACCACGTCATGTCTTTGTTAACGCAGTTTAGGATGAATGTCTATACACTTACAATGGATGGGAGGACGAATGCGATTTCCTAACTCGTGCTCACGACCAATATACCATCAACCGAATCATTCGCTGCGGATCACGGTTCATCCCGGCCCCAGTCATCTCTCGACTCTCCATCACATCTAGCCTTGCCCTCTCCCCCGACGCACCTGTAGCCTCCTCCCTCCCAGAAGAGTATATCACATATAGGGAGGTCTTTGCTGAGGAAGCAGTAAATGTTCTTCCCCCATCTAGGCCCTACGACCATGCCATCAACCTCAAAGAAGACTTCGTTCCCCGTATCGCTAAAATCTACCCCCTTTCTGCTGACGAACGACAAGCCACAGACAAATTCATTGACGAAAATCTAGCTTCAGGGAAAATCTCTCCTTTGAAATCTCCTCAAGCCTCACCTTTCTTCTTCGTTAAGAAGAAAGCCCAACTGGGGCAAAAACCTGGTTTGCGACCTTGCCAGGACTACCGACGCTTGAATGAGCAAACTATCCGGGATGCCTACCCCCTTCCCCTCCTCCAGGATTTCATGGATCGGATCCGGGAAGCAAAAGTGTTCACTAAGATGGATGTCCGTTGGGGTTACAATAACGTCCACATCAAAGAAGGCGACCAGTGGAAGGCCGCCTTTATCACACACCGAGGGTTGTTCGAGCCTAACGTCATGTTCTTTGGGTTAACCAATTCCCCCCCCACATTCCAACGGTTCATGAACGACTCATTTCGAGACCTCATCGCGGAAGGATGGTTATTCATTTACATGGATGATCTCCTCATCTTCTCCCCAGACCAGCGAACCCATACAGAGCGAACCCATCGAGTCCTGCAGCGGATGGAAGAACTCCACCTTCACCTGAAACCTGAAAAGTGTTTCTTCGACCGAGACGAAGTTGAATACCTAGGAATGATCATCCGCCCAGACAAGATCGCCATGGATCCCACTAAGTTAGATGGGATAGCCCATTGGCCCGCTCCCACCTCCGTAAAGGAGGTTCGATCCTTTCTAGGTTTCGCTAACTTCTACCGACGATTCATCCCCGACTACTCCACCATAGCCCGACCTCTTATTGATCTCACTAAGAAGGCCACTATCTGGTCTTGGGACGACTCCTGCTAGTCCGCATTCGACCTCCTTAAAGCAAGGTTCGCTTCTCAACCGGTCCTCCGAGTCCCGGATCTCTCCGCCCCCTTCGCTGTCGCTACTGACGCCTCCCTCTACGCCTCCGGAGGGATCCTCCTCCAAGTGGACTCCAACGGCGAATAGCACCCATGCTCCTACCTCTCCCAGAGCTTTGACTCCACTCAGCGAAACTATGACATCCACGACCGAGAACTCCTCGCCGTACTTCGAGCACTCAAGGCCTGGTCCCACTACCTGCGAGGGTCTTCCCACCAGGTCCAAGTGTTCACTGACCATAAAAACCTCACCTACTTCTGCGAACCCCATACCTTGAACCGGCGACAAGCTCATTGGTTACTAGATCTAGCTGACTATGACCTTAAATTAACCCACATACCTGGATTGCAACTCGCCGGCCCCGATGCTCTTTCTCGACGCACAGACCACTTCCCAAAAGACGCCTCAGACAACTCCCTCGTAACCCTACTACCCCCATCCCTCTTTGTCAATGTCATCGATATCGCTCTCTCCTCGAAGATCCGCTCTGCGTCGGCCACAGACCCATTCGCCCTGACCTCACTCCAAGTGGTAGATGAAAACATCCCCACCGCATTTCACTCCCGACTCTCTGACTGGCAGAACCGAGAGGGGATACTTACTTATCAAGACCGTGTGTATGTTCCCCCTGAAGGAGATCTCAGATGAGAAATCCTACAGAGGTACCACGATCATGAAACTGCCGGTCACCCTGGGTACCTCAAAACTCGTCAACTAGTCTCCGCAGAATTTTGGTGGCCTGGCCTAGCATCTTTTGTACGAAATTACGTAGAAGGATGCGCAGCATGCCAACAGCATAAAATTAACACCCATCTGAGTGCCCCGCCCCTCGTCCCCATAGCTACCTCCGTGTCTCACCCCTTCCAAGACATCTCAGTCGACCTCATCACCGACCTTCCTATCTCTGATGGGAAAGATTCCATAGTCATATGGGTTGACCGAGCTTTCAAAGGGGCCATATTTTATCCCACTACCAAATCTGCTTCAGCAGCTGACATCGCCTCCCTCTATTTTCACAAAGTTTACCGACGCTTTGGACTCTTCGACCGAGTCATCTCGGACAGAGGACCACAATTCGCCTCGGCGTTCGCCAAGGAAATGGGGCGTATTTTAAACTACGACCTTCGCCTGTCTACCGCCTATCACCCCCAGACGGACAGCCAGACTGAGCGAACGAATCAGGAATTAGAAACTTACCTCCGAATCTTTTGCAGGGACAACCCTGCCTCATGGACGGAACTCCTAACTTTTGCCGAGTTTGCCCATAATCACCGCCCCCATTCTGTCACCAACCAATCTCCATTCTTCCTCCAAATGGGTTACGAACCTAAACCCCTTCCTTCTGTCCTCTCCCCCTCCAACCTTCCTGCAGTAGAACTTCGCCTTTCCTAGCTCACCAAAGCTAGGGATGAGGCCAAAGCAGCCCATGAACTTGCTAGAGCGACCATGGCCTCTCGGACCCAACAACACTTCAAACCCTTCACCCGGGGAGATAAGGTCTGGTTGGAAGCCAGGAACCTCCACCGCCTTCAGAAGGATCCTAAGTTCCTCCCGAAATGTGAAGGACCATTTGAAATCATTAAGGTTCTCTCCCCCATCACTTACCAACTGTGCCTTCCCAAGACTTGGAGAATCCACCCTGTTTTCCACGCCTCCCTTCTCTCCCCTGCCAAGGAAACCCTTGTTCATGGTCCGAATTTCCCCCGACCCCCTCCTGACCACATAGGCCCTGAAGAGGAGTACCTCGTGGATCGGATTCTCCGCCATCAAGGACCCCCATCCCAATGGCGCTTCCTGATCCGCTGGAAGGGCTACTCGGCAGAAGACGACTCCTGGGAACCCAAGCGGAACTTGAAAAACTCCAAACTCCTCCTATCCGCCTATAAAAAGCGTCACCCTCGAGACTTCCCTCCCCAGTCCGCTTAACTTCCCACCAACTACATCTCCACCATACCATGCCTTGTTCCGATGTCCCTGAACTCATTCTTCCTGTTCCCCCCAAACTCGGTAGTTCACCGCCTCCTAAGTCTGTTGCTGATTCTATCCTTGATTCTATCTCTTCTCTCACCGTCTCCGTCAGTTCTGACGGAGAGGTTCACCCCTGTCCAACTCCTCAGCCTGGCCAGCTTACTCCTCATTCTATGTCTACTAGCATCTCAAGTGTTTCTCCTTCTCCTTCCTACTATACGCCTCCTTCCATTCTAAACCCCCATGCAATGATAGTCGACGACACCTCCTCTCCCACTTCCCGCATTGCCACCCCTGGCTGGGGGACCCGACCCACCATCTCCATCCCCGAACTCGCTGAACCCCCTGTTCGTCTTGCCGCCTACCTCGGTACCATCAAGTCTGTAGACCTTCCCGAGCATGCCCATCGGGTGCGACCTAATCTTCCCACCGACACTGAGTCCCACATCCTTCTCCGATTCCTTCGGGATCCTAGGTACACTGTCCCAATCGGCGCCCACCTTGATTATGGATCGGCCCTCCATTCCCTCTACCTTGCCACCCTTCAGATTGCCCGACTCACTGCCCTTGTGCGCACCCCCTCTGCCTCTGCCGATGCCACTGCCACCTTCCATAATCACACCTTATCACACATCCAGATGGAGCTGGAGACCCAACTCCTCCTCGCGTTTTACCAGCTCGGCATGCTGGAGTTCATGCAAGACCTGGATCGTTACCTCCAGGATCTTGCCTGTTATACCCACCTCGGCACTGCCTCGGTATCCACACCCTCGGCATCCTCCTCCACATTGAACTCTGAGGAGCTTGACATAGTAGAACGCATTGAAGCCCATTGGACCGGCAATTTTGGCAATACCCCCCTTCCCTCATCTCACCCCCGGTTTCACGAGGCCTGTTTCCAATGTCACCGCCTTGGTCACCAGCGTGTCAACTGTGGGGTCTATCAATGCCCAATATGCCATTGTTTCTGTCCCGGCCACTCTCAACGGCAGTGCCCTCTGCGCCGCGCTCCTCCACTGCCCTCGCCCTCTACCTCTCCTGCCTCCTCACACTTGTCGCACCCCTCCTCACCCCATCGTTCCTACCATGGCCCTCACCGCACCCGCAGGACTCGGCGTATGGTCCCCAGCCGCCCTCGCCGCCGCTCCCACTCTCCAGACTTGGACTCCGGGGTGGATAACGACGTTTGGGATGACACTGCCTTCGCCAATGTGACTGGTTCACCTGCTATGGGGGCCTGCGATTTGTAAAGTGTCTGCGCCGGTGCCTTGACCCTCATGGGGGGGTAATGTTACGTTTTTCCCCTGTCTTGCCCTTTCTAGTACACTTTCCTTGACCTTATGCTTACCCTCTGCCTTGAACTCTGTCGCCTCGCTGTTCGAGCCCCGCCCGACGACATCTTTTACCTTTGTATTACTCATGATGTTCTTAGACGTTCTCCCGATTTCCACGCTTTGTAAACGTTGACTCACCATTGTTCCTCAGCGTTCTACCAGGTTCTATGCCTGACTCATCTTTGTTCTATGGCATTCCATCCAGTTCTATTCAATTACCACGGCTCATCTATTTAAACCGTAGCACTCGACCTGTAACACCAAGCTTGATCTTCTCAATCTAACGAGTTCTTGCGGACTTCGTCTGATCACCCCACCTCAGTCCTTGACCACCCTTCGCTTCCACAGCAAGGGCAGCCCTCTAGTAGCACCACGGCTAGAGGTTCCTTGTGTCGTCCAAGTTTCTGACTCCCAGTCCGCTTGACTCCTTTGAGATCACACCTAGCCTACGGCAAAGCGTAACAGGATAGCATCAGGATCTACATCCCTGATTGAAAGGCTGGGGCTGCCTAAGCCTGCCAAGCGCTTTCAGACCAACTCCACCTTCTACACTGAAGTACCTTTCTAAGGACTTCGAGACTTCCTCGCAAGGAGTTGGAGTGATCAAAAAGGACTTTTACAGAGATACCTGTTGCAAAGTGAATGGAGAATGGAAATGGGACTACCATGATCATCATGAGGCACAATGTGCTGGTTCTTATGTCCCTACATATAATGATTGAAATGATAACTATGACATTGACTATTACTCCAGGCTATACATCCTAGGAAGTAAAGACTCAACATTTGTCAAGAATCACTGGATGGTGGATAGTGGCTGCTCAGACCACATCACACCATACCTAGATGATTTCTGTCACCTTGATACTACCGAGAGAGTAGCTAACACAGCTAACAGTGCCATCATGAAAATGATTGGACCAGGAATGGTATGCATACTACAACTGTTCTCACAGAAACCCTCACATATAACTATACTCAATGGAGTATGGTATACACCAGATGCATCACACCGATTACTATTGGTCACCGCACTCACCAAGAATGGATACAAGTGCAAGATTAAGGAAACTACCAAGATCTGGGATAGTGAACAATGTTTGGTCATACAGGCATTTGCTTTATTACCAAACAATCCACTTCACTGGTTTCAGTCTATGTCAATTACTCCAGATGGAGGGATCAAGTCATTACAAGATGTGAAGAATTATGACCTGTGGCATATGCGTTTCGGGCACATGTCTAAAAATGCCCTTTGTCATGCACACCTTACTACCAAAGGTGTTCCACTTTTTCCTTTGCCACCAGCATCCTATCCTCCTTGTCCTAGATGTGCTATGGGGAAAATACATGAATGAGAATTACCTGCCTCCACCAAGAGAGCCACAACTCTACTTGGCGAGATTCATACTGACCTTGTTGAACTGCTGATGTTGTCATGGACCAAGGCCAAATGGATCATGACCTTTATAGACGATTTCTCAGGCTTTGCTGCTTGTGCATTTATCACATGTAAATCTGATGCTTCTGCCCAGTTCAAAGCACTGGTTGCTTGGGCTGAGACCCAAACAGGTTATACACTCCACTCTGTTCGCTCAGATCGAGGAGGGGAATATCTTAATCAAGATCTTTCGGCGTTCTTCGCATCCAAAGGGATTGTTCACAGGACATCCATTCCACACCTCCCACAGCAGAACAAAAGAGCAGAACGATTCAATAGGACTATCCTTGAGAAAGCAGAAGCTATGAGGCACCATGCTGGATTACCCAATATCTTTTGGCAAGATGCCGTGGAGACAGCACTCCACATATACAATCGTCAACCCATGCGATGTATCAATTGGAGAACACCCATAGAGCTTTAGAGTGGAAACATTCCAGACATCTCTTACTTCAAGGTGTTTGGGTCAATGGCTTATGTTTTCATATCTAAAGACCAGTGAGTCAGTAAACTAAAGCCAAAGGCAGAGGAGGTGACATTTATTGGATACAAGTCCAACACCAAAGCTTATCAGTTCTGGTCGAAAATGAGAAGACATGTTATCATCTCATCAACTGCCACATTTGATGAATTCATCTTTCCACATCATCCCAGAGAAGTGTATGACAAACTACCCAACAATCCACCTTCACCAGATGAAGAGAATGACAACATCAAATCCTGAGACAAAGACTCTCAACAGAAGGATACTTCTCTACCTATAGGAATTAGAGTCAGAGCTCAAGGAGATCTGCATCAAGCACCACTTCCTCCAGATCAGAGATCGCAACACTCTGTATCATCAAGATCATCAAGATTGTCAACACCTTCCACACAGCATTCATCACATGACTCTCACCATCCTCATTCCCCAATAGATGAAGGATCTGATCCACCTACAATGGATCCACCACCTAGAGAACCATCACCTATACAGATGGACACTGCACCACCTCCTGATTACCCTGGCGCAGTCACATGACCCAAGATGCCTAGACCATCCTCATGGCTACCACCCAGATGAGCTAAGATGGAGTAGGATGTGGATCATAGACAATTACCACATCAGAGGAGATCAGATTGCACAAGATCTGAGAGCCATCACAAGGAACAGGAGAGACAACCAACCCCTGAACCAAGACGATCTGGGAGAGCTAAGAAGCCTACGTCAAAACTGGATAACGCCTATGGAGATAGATCACCTGTCAATATTGAGAAGGATCTCAAATCAGGAAAGGATCTACTTCAGGAGGAGTCATCTAAACTGAGTAAAGACTTGAGACCAACCAACGAGCAGGATGACTTAGGTCAGATGTATAGCACTCAATGGTTTCAGGTTCATGCTATTGGCATACTGGTCCACTATCGAGACATGGCCAAGCTACCACCTTCTGAGCAGCACAATTGGCATGAGTCGATGAAGGAAGAGATGGAATTGTTGAAGAAGAGAGAAGTATGGGAGCTTACAGATCTACCACCAGGATGAATGCCCATAACGGGAAGATGGACATACGTTGTCAAGCCAAATGGATGCAAGAAGTCATGTTTTGTTGCTAAAGGCTTTACACAAGTCTTCAGATTGGATTATGAACACACCTTTGCACCAGTACCTTGCTTTGAAACAGCCAGGTTACTATTTGCTATCACATGCCAACAGAATTGGCTCATCCATGCATTGGATGTTGTGACTGCATTCCTTTTCAGACAGCTTGACAAAGAGATCTATATGAAGCAGCCAGAAGGTTTTGTTCAACAGGGACAGGAGAAAAAAGTTTGCCAATTAAAGAGAGCTATATATGGATTGAAGCAGGCAGCACTTCAATGGAACAAAGCTCTACACAAGACTCTACTGGAATTTGGCTATCGCCGCTCTTATTCAGATCCAGGAGTCTACATCAAGTTCATTAAAGAAGATATCATTGTTCTTATCATCTATGTTGACAATGCCCTCTGCATGGGCAACAATGATACTCTTGTTCTCATGGAGAAAGCTATCTTCATGAAGTGATAGGAATCACAAGACCTAGGTGAACTGAAGGAGTACCTCAACATGAGGATCACCAGGGATTACACTGCCTGCTGAAATGACCGAACACCTTACTAGG
>JBBPSV010001178.1:0-10571 GCA_038093795.1 Retiboletus fuscus | reverse complement strand
GTCCTCTTCCTCCTCTTCCTCTTCCTCCCCATCATCTTCCTTGGCATCGATGTCAAGGAATATTGATGCTGTCTTGGTCCTCTTCTTTGCAGGATGAGAAGAATGACGAGTACGAACCACATGAGAACTCGACTCTGCAGGCTGCTGATCACAGTGGGTCTCTGGAAAAGAGATCCCGAATTTATCCATGGCGTCTTCCATGAGACAGACAATCGCAGCATGATCCTTGTCACCTTCAGAGAGGGCGAACATGGCATTAAACAATTGGCTCCACTCCTTGAGGAGGAATTGATCCCTGAAATCTTCTGCCATCTTCTTCATCAGAGAAGGAAATTGAAAATTTCCCACCATCCAGTCCCATATGTGCTGCCATGCTGAGATATCCTCATGCAGAGGTAATAAGTTGGCTGCATTTATGTATCAGCAATGATGAGGCTGGAGAATGATGAGCATGCCTTCAGAACGTTGTGGCAAGACAAGTGCAGAGGAACTTGGCTGCTCGGAGTCCAAAAGGCCTACGAAAGGTCAATATTGAAATGTGGCAAGGCAGATGAATCTTACCAGAAGGGAGCGAACCATGCTGGCCAAGCACAGACAAGATCTCCTGAAAGACATCCTCCACATTGTCATTGAGAAGCATTTTGACAAGCAGATCCCATTCTTCAGGATCATAAGGCACTCGCCCTGCCAATACCAGCTCCAATCGCTGAAAAATCCAAGTGGACGATATCTGTCTGTGGGCGAACTGCAGCAGGACCTCCAATGTGTCCTGAATGAACATTGCAGGAGAAATCTGGAAAGACTGAGACATGTTTCAGGGAGTTGGATGAGGATGGGTGAAACAAGGAGTGGTCTGAAGAGAATCACTACCAGAAAATTTCAACATGTATCGACTAATGAGTCTGGTTATCCACACACCTCGCTGAAGTGAGAACAGTTGATTGGAGGCTCCAACTATGTTTTAGACCTTATCCATCAAAGACTTGATGCAAATAACGTCTGCTACACGTGAAAGAAGCATAAGAATAGGCAGCAGGGTAATAAGAAAATGAAAAATAAATGAAACAACAACATGGTGAATGGTCCACTCATCGAGCCATGAAGAGGATTCCTAGAACGATGTTGCACTCAGCACGAAAAATCTAGATAACGAAGAATACACACATCTCTTCGCGGATTATCTGCATACGATTGTGTTGTGCATTGTCATGGAAGGCGTGTCTACCTTGGATTACAAGGTTCTACCTACATTTTACTACAAGTCCTAACAATCATACTATAATCTATCAGGTTGATGAGAGAGGAAGGGAAAGTTGTTTTCAGGTGATTGCTGGGTACTTATTGAGAATCGAACTCAGCTCGGGTATAGCACTCACATGATCCATTGTCCTAAGCACGGTAGTCGGGTGACGCCGAGTTTTCCACCATGTGATTACCATTGTACACGTGATCCGGTGTTGCCTGATTTGAGTTCGATTCTCAACTTGGGGGAGCACCGTCTGGCGATGGCAAAAACCTCACCTGTAAGGTGTAAGTCAAAGAAGTGGATCACCATTCATCATATGGGTTAGTGCCCTGTAGCACTTAACTACATTGTAATCAAAAACTACCACTGTTACAAGCCCGATGTCTGTAGCAGCTCATTGCGCAGGTCATCTTCCATTTCCATGAGGGGGGAGGCTGATGACATGTCAGTATGTAATGCAGCTATTGACACAACATGAGTATGCAGCAGTGATTCCCAGTGTGGAATGAAGCAAAGCAATACCTTGGTTAATGGCAAGCACACGTCACCCACCCCCAACAATACTGCCCCATGCTGTCTAGGCTAGTGTTTGAAGGTCTGGTCCTAAGACCGATGAAAAACTGATTTTTAACCGAACCAGACCGTCTAAGACTGGTCCTGATTGGTCCGGTCTTCCCAGATCTTGATTGAAGTCAGTCTTGGTCTTTTGATTTTGAGAAAATCAAAAGACCGATGAAAACCGGTCTTAACCGACTAGCGGTGTTGTCCATGGATTGGCAGTATATTGATAGATTTTCCCTGATTTATCCATATTTTTAGGATTTTATTTGACCAAGTTATGATATATTTTCAAAATACCTCCTCCAAAAATGACATACAACCCGGAATTGGTCATATCTCGACCGTGTATGGACGGATTTATATAATTAATAATGGATTAGAACCCCGCGAATCTACTCTAGACCCGGTACAGCCACCGCTAAGCGCCATTCCCACGATATTCAGTCCTCCGGAATATGTTTTTCAAGCTATACAATGTCAATAAATACATGTGATATTAAAATGGTCATATCTCAATGAGTTCTGAACCGATTTACATAAAGAAAATATGGGCAGAAAGCCAAAAGTCAATAGTACTTTTCGCCTGACTCAAAACCGGTTTTAACCATTAACCGGACCGACAAAAACCGATAAAGACCGATTTTTTCGGTTTTATCAGTCTTGGTCTGGTTTTTCCATTTTAGGAAATTTCCTTAACCGGTTACGGTCTCGGTCTTGCCTAAATAAGGCAAAAAACCGGACCAGACCGGACTTTAAAACACTAGTCTAGGCAATAGCACGGGCATGGGCAGGTATAGGTGACATAGCCATAGCCATACCTACGAAAAACCATGATGGGGTGGGGAGGAAATACAAGAGTAATTAGGTGTTGGTGATGATGGGAGCAGTGTTGTTGGACACACCAATGGGTTGTTGCACACTAGGCTCGATGCCCATGTGCTGTGCAAGAGGGTCCTGTGGTGCCATATTGTTGCATACTGTGGGTGCAGTTCAGCGCACACATTGAGCCACGAGGTGAAATGCGAGAGAGATGCCATTGGGCATGAAACAAGAGGTGATAGAGTGCTGGGCATGTGGGGACGTGAGACTGTCGGATCGAAACTGGTGTCAACTTGGGGAGCGGAGGCGTCGTGACGAAGAATGGTGGGTGCCTTTACAGTATAGTGCAGGTACATACATTTGCTAATTTTACAAGGGTGCAAGCAGAACCTATTCTGTACATCTTTGTACATTGTCCTTGGGTGTAGAAATACGTACAAGTCTGTTGGTAATTTACAAGGGTGTATACTTGAGAACCTGAATGTCGACGTCCGTCTGTGCAAACGAGTGGAACATGTTCTTTATGTTGTCATTGGATGTAGTACAACAAGTATGCAGCCACACTCTGTGCAGCTGGATGAATGCTCCCATCCATGGAGTGCACTTCAACTGTGGGAAGTTCAAGGAATTGATGAGGAAAAATATTTATAAATTCAAATACGACTTACAAGGATCTCAGGGTTGTCTGTACCCATTGATTGAATACTGACTTCTGTTGCATTACATCTACCAGCATCATCTGGCATTTCATAAGCTCCAGGATTGAATTTACTTGGGAATCTGATTTGAAGGACCTTGATGATGCGAAAGCACTCTGTACAGGAGAGTATGACAGAAAGAAAATTGAGATCCTCCTGATGAAGGTGAATCTGAAGTAATTGGAATGAGGGAGCAAAGTCCACGAAAGACATTAACACAATAACAATGGCAGAAGGAGCTTCCAATTCAGTTATGGTGGGAAGGGAAACATGATGCCATTGCAGACTTGCTCCAAGAAAATTGGAGACGCCATGCTCACTGACACCTAAATGAGAAACCTGGTGTTTGAGCAGGAATTTGACCAGGCATTGCAAAGGACAACTTGCATCGACCTCCAATACAGACAACATGGAAAATGTGATTCCCTTGAGGAGAGCAGACCAGTGCTTGGGGTCCAAAAGAGTATTTGTTAGAGTTAGTCATCACAGAGATGCACTGCGTAAAGTGGTGAGAGTGAATGATACAATGGATGGTGAAAATAGGATAGGGGTGTTGACACAAAAGGTTTCCAGATGACTTTCATGAACGCTGGTGCTACCACTGACACTGACTCCATCAGCTAGGAAGAGGAAAGGACCATCACAGTGTAAGACAGGACATCCTGAGAAATTGATGGCATCTAGAAGAGAGGACAGCACAGGAGAAGGCTGACATGGACCTGTCCATAATGAAAGATGGATTTCCAATATAATGCTGATACCCTTCAAAGATTGAAGGTACAGGCTTATAGCTTTGAAGAATTGAGGGTCTCTGTGAGGAATAGAGACCCACAGAATTCGGGGGATTGTGAATAACTTGGAGCGCCTCCAGATGAAAAGGGCCTCAGAGTGCTTGGGTTCCAGTGACTGCCAGCCATCTGGATTGAGACTAGGGAAATTAATTGATGACAAGTATTGCAAACATGCAACCTCGCTAAAAATCCGGCAAACCTGAGATAACATGTGGAGAGAGCACAAATCAAGTTCTTCTGCCACCTTGAAAAGTAGTTCAGACAGGAAGTATGACAAGATGGAGCTCTGAGACTATGGAAGACGTTATATTGTATAGATGTTAAACAATTGAAGAGACTCACAGGACATCCAACATAAAACATTGTTTCATTTCTTTGTAGGACAGTCTGTAGAGCATTCTGATTGGAAGATGAAGCTAAGCTAGGATGATGAAGCATGATGCAGTGATAAGTGGAGCTGGAATCAACTGGACACTTGGATGTGTGGGGAAGGACTCCAAGTGCAACATGCTTGGTGGGGGTACCGAGGAGCTCATTCTCTGTGTGACGCTTGGACAGATGACCAGGACACCTGGATGGACAGGGAAGAACCTCAAGCGTGGCACACTTGGTGGGGGTACCGAGGGGCTCGTCCTCTGTGTGACACTTGGATGGGCGACCAGGACACCTGGATGGACAGGGAAGGACCTCAAGTGTGGCATGCTTGGCAGGGGTACCAAGGAGCTTGTCCTCTGCATGACACTTGGACGGTCAGTCAACAACTCCAAGGGAGCTATGCTTGGTGGAGGGACCAGGGAGTTCATTCTCTGCAGGCTTGGATGAGCAAGTGGCAAAATTGCCAGGGAGAGATTGATGATAGGGAGTCGGCAACTGACCCATGGGTGCAAAGAGTAGCAATGCAAAGAGCAACAATGCAAACAATTCCTACATAGAAGTGATGAGACTCAGTGAATCAGCTTCGACAGCACAGGAAACCTGACACTGACCTGTGTGATTGCAGGTTGGCTGAAAATGTTACCCATTGTCAGGGACAACAAGTGTTGTGAAATTTGTGAGATAGCCATTTCCCAGATATCGGAACAGTCACCTTTATACAATTAGTCACCTTGTAACCATCTGGGGAAATGCAGGATGTAGATGTGAAGGCTGGGACACTTGTTAGCAACCACTACGAGTACCCCCGTCCACTGATTGGTCAGTCTCAGGACTCATGTTAAGATTGAGTTGGGTGGTCAAAGATAGACCTGTCTGAGCTTCCTCTGAAGACCAATCTAGGTCCAAACTTCCTAATTTGGAAGTCCGAGATTTCGGACTTGAAGGGACTTGGCTTCAGTGACTCGGGTCGGAGCACTGCGCCCTTGCCGTGGTCTCGGGTCCCAGTATTTCAGAGGGTCAAAGGTCAGAGGGGATTCTTAACATCGTAAACAACGTCAAGGTAAAAAGGTTCAGAAAATGGATCAGAGGTGAATAATCTAAGTCGATATTTGGACTGAAGAATACATGTGTATCTACAAGATTTATATACGAAGAAAAGGAACAGCATTAGTATCGGATTTGTAAGTAGTTCGGAAGTCCGGATGTTTGAAGACCGGAGCTGTGTTCGTAAGCGAGACACAGGTTCGGACAAGAATGTAAAGCGGGACTAATACTAAAGGAGATGGAATGATGTCGTAAGTAAAATGTATCATAGTTCAGAAGTCCGAACGGAAGTCCAAGTGAAGTGGACTATTGGACTAGTATCAAATAGGTTCAGATAAGGTCAGATATGGGATATGACAACTCACATAAGATGACTATCCGCTCACTATTGTTGGTCTCAGGACTCATGTAAGTCGCACCAAAGATCATATTGTCAATTTTAATAAAGGTCTGTGATCATGGGAGCTGTAAATTAATGGTCACAACTCACAACTCATGTCAGTCATACCCACATATTTCACTATTATCTTGTAGATAACAATGGAAACGACGTTTGGTAACTGCGTCATGTAAGATTAACACTTGCACTGGCAAAACCTTGTGTAAAACTCACTGCTCAGGTAAGGTCATGACGAAGACTGTATCATCAGTTTTTAATAAATCTTGTGCATGACGATGTGATGGAAACAACGTTGACAACTATGCCACGTACAATTAACACTCACGTTGGGAAAGTTTTTTGTGTCAAACTCACTGCACACCCCTATTGTATTGTATCTTTGTATGTGATGATAAAAATGAGCATGATCCTGGAGACCACATAGTGACCAGAAGGCTAAAACTTGATGTAATCATGGCGAAAGGGACAGCGGTGGTGAATACATACCAGAAATCCCAAACCTGTAGCTCTAAGGGGAGCATGCCTAACCAGCAGGGCTAATTACATGTTGGCAATGACAATGAACGATGCTGCTACATTTGTTATAGTGTACTACATTGGGGATGATGGGAAGAGAGGGAAAGGGTGTTCAAAAGTGGATGGCGAGTATTTATTGAGAATCGAACTCAGATCGGGTAGTGCTGGTGGGTCAATGAAAGCAATTCATGTGAGTAAGAACCCAGCATCACCCAATCTGAGTTTGATTCTCAATAAGTACCTGACGACTCGCTAAATCAATCTTTTTCTCCTTCTTTCATTAGCCTCCTGCATAGTGTAGCAGCAGCTGTAGGCAAACAAATGTAGTAGTAACATTATTCACACCATATTGCCCATTTCCTAATGTCACATTGGTAAGAAGTCATTGCAAGAAGTACATTTTACATATTGATCAGAAGTGTTTCCAGTCTTGCTTCCACCACTTGGCCCCTGCTGTTGAGTGTAGAAAAGGTTTTGTTGCTGTCCATGTATTGATCCTTGGGTTGCTCCAACAGTATGGCTTGGTCTTCTTTGACTTTCACGTTATTAACTGCTTCGACAAGTTGCACTGCAAGAACATCAGACCATTCATCCCACAGGCATTGCTCTATCCACAACTCTTCTAGTAACCTTTGTACGTTGTTCTCCATTTCTCTCTGTCTGGATGACCAATGCCATGTTTCCTTCCAGTCCTCAATAGAAGATAGACAACCTGGATACTATTTATTGACAGTAAGTTGTGAGTTCAACTTCAGACTATCCAAACTCACATATTCTTGAATAATGATGATCGCAATGATAATGGTGAGGAGGTGAGCGATTGCTTGAAGGGTCAATCATCAACTTCTTGACCACATGTCAGGAACTGCTTTTGAGTGATGTTTCTTCCACAAGCAGATGTGAACCTCTTTGTTGCTCGAGGAAGTGGTGATGATGAGGGAAGAGTGTTTATCATCATGGGCCTCAACAATAATTTGTAAGTTGGTGCATCATGCTTTGTGTTTTGAGACTTACTGCAACTGTTTGAGCATGTCTGACTTTGGAGTGCTTAAGAGATTGAACCAGTTTGCCTGTGCTGGTCTCAAAAATATGCACAATGCCATTCTCTCTGCCGCTGACCACCATCTTCCCTTCCTCTGCAAATGAAACTTGCTTCAGGTAAGCTTTTGTTGGTTTAGTCTTGTAGGATTGAACACAAGCACTGTCCTCTAGGCAGTGTAAACTGAACCTGTTAACAGCATTATCCACCATGAAGTACCCCTTATCATCCAGATCAATTCCGCCTCTGTTTTTTCCATCAGTGAAAGAGAAAAAATAAATACTGCAATACATTACATGGCATGCCCAGTTGACTGGCTGCTCATAAGTTGACCATCTCTACTTCACAAGGTATGTCTGCATTGCATAACACCATTAGTTTTGGTCCATGCTGGCTTTCGCTCACTCACATTTCTCTGTTGTACATGTGAAAAACTAGGATATCAACTCCATGGAAATAGACAGCACGTGGAACTGTCCTTTGAAGTTCCATGCTAAAGATGTTCATAAGGGTTAGCTTCAAGTCCAGTGCCCAGGGCTGCGCATGCCTGTCCCGTGTCCCTGTGAGAAGACGTATACCTCCATTGTAGTAACTTCGATTAATTGACATGATCTCTTGTCCAGTGCCAATGTGTCATGCAAATACTTCATCAAACATCTTCATATTCCCCCACTGCCACCACACCATGATATAGCCAAGACCTGTCCTGCTGCAGACCACCTCTTGTAAATCGCCCTTGCAGGATAGCCACACTATGTAAGTGATCAGATCACCAGGGTTCCTTTGTGTTGGTTTTGGCAGCTGTGTCATTCATGGTAGGTTCCACATGCACAATCCATCGAATCCTGCTTATTCTTTGGTTATCTTTGTGTGGACTACTGAGCGTAACTTACCACCACTCGCAAGTAAATCACCCACATCTGAAATTGCTAAACTGAGAATGGATTCCTGATGTCCGGTGAGTTGTCTGATTAGAGTATACTTATTGGATGACATGAGAGAATAAGTTGGAGATATGGATTGCTGCCCATTATGCTCCCAGATATATAATCGCGGTTCCCTCTGTACTAGCAGTGTAACAACTGGGTATGTATCTTTTGTATTTCCACTGCCTTGGCGATCATCGTAGTCTGAGCAGAAATCAATTGTGGACTAGGTAGGTATCTAATTGTCTTTGTTACGTCAAGACGGTGACCATTGTTGGCCCAACAGGCTAAATGGTGTCTATTATGTTTATTATGCTTATGGTATCTACGTTGGCGATGACCATAATCACAGCAAACATTGCCTTGGCAATGAATGTGACAATGCATCATTACGTTGATCTTTGTAGGCAGTATGGGGTATCGTTGTGGTAGAGCAAGATTCTGCTCCTTGGGACTTGGGACTCTCAGGATGCAATGTAAGTCGACGTTGCAACTTATGACAGCTTGTTCGCATATTGCTCAGTTACACAACAGGTTTTATTGCCAAGGTACTACAAATCACTACATATGACAGGCAACATCATGTAGTTTTTCCCTTCTCAGGTGTAGGGGTAGTTACCTGCATCCTCTTCAGCTGTTGACTTCTCTGAGAGGTGTATTTCAAGCACAACATGATCAGGTCATCAATAGGCCAACAGTGCTCAAAGTCATCCAAAATTGGATACACCTTCAGGATCTGTAGCATGGTAAGTGCGTCGCCAAACGTGGTACATTGCATTCACTTGCCTGCTGTTTCACTGAACTTATTGCAGTAAGGTTTTGAGTGCTCCTGCTCTGGGTAGTATCCAAGTGCTTCTTGATCAACTTGTGGGTTAAGTGCTGTCATTGTACTCAGTGAGTACACAGGTTCATATAGTACTCTGAATTTACCTTGAGTTTTTGAACTTCACGTCTTCCCAACCCAGTTGGTCCTCCAGGTTGTATCCACTGTGTCCAGGCTTCCCAGCCTCACCTGTTGGTTTGGATATTTTCATACTTTCTTCGATGTTGCTCAGTGTAGTAAGTGAAGAATCAGATGGGCATGGTGAGTCCGATCATTCGTCATCATCAACCTTATTAACACCATCCATCTTTGTTCCTGCCTCTCCAGTGGAACCAGCAAGTCTGAATACGGGTGCAAGGCCTGGGGTCTTTTGCTGCAGCTGAGCGGGTAGTGGCAGTGGTTTAGACATAATCAGTTGGTTGGTCGCAGTAACATCGATCACTGATGTGGGTTGTTGCAGTATTGGAAGTTGGGCAGATAAGACAGGAAGGAAGGGAGGTTCATTGATAGTGTAAAAAGCAGGAACTGTGAAACTTTTTTGGGAGGACATTTTGTCATAGCAGGTTCTGAGCTTAGAGGGACAAGATATATCATCCCAGCACTGTGAAGGCATAGACCTTTGTCTCCAGGTGGGTTTTGTTAATTGTCTTTATTGTTCTACTGAAGATACTGTACCCATAGTAGCATTACGGAATACAAATGACTGGACTGGAAAGGCATCATTGTAGCATTATGAAATACAACTGATAGTCACCTGGTATGGAAAAGGGCCTGAAGATATATACCTTCACAAAAGAAGTTTTTGAGCTGTAACCATAATGTCACCACTGTTCACCCTCTTCGGAATGCTCAGTCAACACTGTTTGTGTAAGTTCTGACTCTTGGTGTGTTCTATCAAGATACACTTCATGATCTTGCATTCAGATCCCTCGGTGGATACTCAGACGAACACTCACACCATGCCTGGCATGCTGGCTAGTTCATCCCATCCAGTAGATGATGGTGACTCTGTCATGGATGCTGACAGCACATCCCAGAATTCTTGGGGTATTGGTTCATCCAATCCAGCAGATGATCATGATAGTGACTCTGCATTCCAGAACCCTTGGGGTATGGTACTTCTTCATTGTTACCCTCTCTGCTTACCTTAGTTTCTTCAAGCGGATATGTACAGTGGCTCAAACAACTGTCCCAATGTTTGTATGTTTTTTACTAATTGAAATGTACTAACTCTACAGTTAGCCCAAGGCCTTAATCATTGGTAGAGGGAATGAAGCTCTTGCTCCTAGCTACAAATCCATCTCTTGGTCAACATATTTGGGTAGGATCTGGT
>JBBPSV010001176.1:0-10580 GCA_038093795.1 Retiboletus fuscus | reverse complement strand
AAGGAATTGACATAGAACTTGGTAGCCAATTCTAAACTGTTGTTGCAAGTCATGGCTGATGACATGCAGGAGCCAAACTTCAGGACCAGCTGGACAACCTGGTGGATATCATCTAGGTAAACAATGTCACCCAAGTATTGGCCATTGTTCTGAAGCTGGCAGCACACATAGAACATCTCTACATGATCAGTGGGAGCAGCTACATGGATTTCACCTACATCCTCAAAGTGACAAAAGTTGAAGAACTGTACATACAGCAGAGGTGGACTTGGGGGGTCAGCAATGGGTTGCAATATTGCCTGAACTTGAGCAAAAGCATAGCCTAGACAACTGTAAGAACATTAGGGTGGAAAAAAATGACTGGATATATGTACAGTGACTTCCAAAACCCTTGCAATGCCTAACCCCAAACTAGGGCATGAAGTGCCCCGCAAACATGCATGGGAATTTCACTTAGCTTTGGTGAGAACAAATAAAGTACAAACCCTTGGCTACAACTTTGTCCCCAGGGTCATGTGATTTGGTTCAGTTGTCATGAAGGTATGTGGATTTCAAAACAGCAACACCATTGCAATAGTTTTGCACCTGCTGGTGAACAAGTTGAAATCAAGGGATTGTTGATGATGTTTGGTCATACAAACAAAGGTACACATACTAGTATCATGTCTGAGTTTCAAAAAGTTCACATGCATCTTTCTTCTCAACTATATCATCATGAGATCCATTTCTACTACTCAGAAGAACACCATCCTCTCCATGCTTGATGCTGGTCAATCTGCTTGTTCTATTGCTACTACCACTGGTCTCCATGTGTCTACTATCCCTAGGCTCTACTCCAAAGAGTGTTCTGAGCTTCAGAAGTCAACTGGAGGTTGTCTATCCAAGCTTTCCTCTGCCATGTTCACCATACTATTTGTCTAATCTCTTCTGGCAAGGCAGAGAATACTGTTCAGGTGACCAAGGCACTCACCAATATTGTCAATAAATCTCTCTCTGCCTCTACAGTGCACAGGCACTTGAAGAAGACAGGTATGAAGGCTGTGGTGAAGTCCAAATGCCCTCTTCTTTCAGCCAAGTATCACAAGGCTCATCTGGATTTTGCATATGCTCATAAGGATTGGACTCTGGAGGATTGGAAGAAGGTGATATGGTCTGATGAGACTAAAATCAATCATTTAGGGTCAGATGGGTGGAAGTGGGTATGGAAAAAGGCAGGGGAAGGGCTTGGTGATAGGGTTGTGGAAGGTACCCTCAAGTTTGGAGGAGGTTCTCTGATGATGTGGGGCTGTATGACTTGGGATGGAGTTGGCTTTGCTACCAAAATTGATGGTAGGATGGATGGGGATCTCTACCTTCAGATTTTGAAGGATGAGCTCCAGCAAACCTTGGAGCATTATGGTCTCAATCCTTCTGATATCATCTTCCAGCAGGATAATGATCCCAAACACACTTGCAAGAAGGTCAAGGAGTGGCTAGAGGAGCAGGAATTTGAGACTATGGTATGGCCTGCACAGTCTCCTGACCTCAACCCCCTTGAGCATCTCTGGGGTCACCTCAAAAGGAAGCTGGCAGATCATGTTATGATTTCTTTCCTTTCCTCTACCTATACCTAGTCTTAATCCACTTATCTCACTGTTTGAGCCCTGCTAGTTGAGCTCTTTCTTCCATGTATTACTCATACTTGTTCTATGATGTTCCATTGCATTCAATGGTATGATTTCATATATTACTCATACTTGTTCTATGGGGTTCTCTTGCATTCTTTACACTTACATGACTTTCATCTGGCTTACCTATTTAAACTGTAGCACTTGCATCCTGTACTATAAGTTTGATCTTCTCAATTCATGAGTTACTATGGACTTTGCCTGATTCCTAGTCTCAGTCCTAGTCCACTCTTTGTGTTACGATTTATTGTGCCCCTATACTTTTTCCTTTGCTCAGTCCTAGTCATGGCTTACCCAGCCATACCTTGTCCCTTGCTTGGCCCAGTCCTGGCTCACCCAGCCAGTTCACCAATAGTCCTCACCGGACTCCATGCCTGCGCATTGCCTAGAACCAGCTAAGCACTCCCTTGCTTAGTCCTCATGTTGGACCTATCCTGGCCCTTCCTCTGACCATAGTTTGTTCCGCTTGACCAGAACCCCTAAGTCTCATAGTGCTGGTCTCTTTGTGAGCATCACCAATTGAGCATCCCTCCAAGACCCTTGTCTCCAATCCTCAGCCCAGGACTCCAACAGTCCACTCCTAGACTCCCCACCTAGACTCATGATGTAGTCCACTTATGGACCAACAGTCCACTGCATCACCCTTGTCTCCATCCTCTGACATCATCATAGAACTTCCTCAGCTGAGTCCAATCTTGGACACTCTCCTTGGCCTGGCCTTGCACCCATGCCATATACTGACCCTGTTGGGCCTCACCCCAAATGTACACACTGCCCTCAGACTCCCCTGTCCTTGGCCCCAGTCCACTGGTTTTCTAACAGAACCTGTCCCAGTCCCTTGGCTCTCCAGCTAAGCTCCAGCCTCCCAACCAGACCCTATGTCAGACCCTCAGTAGGATTACTCACATACCCATGAACATCTCCTATCTGAGTTCCATCATTGACAATAGCATATGTGCCTTTCCTTAGCTTTAGCCTTTCTTAGAACCCTGCCTCATACATCCTTTTATTATCACCAAAGGTGATGCTTCTCTCACTTAGCCAAGATCATTGATCGACAGGACGCTTCCTGATCAACAGATCTGCAGTGCATATGACTCATTTTATTACTCATTTGTTGAGTCATACTTCACCATTTCCTTTAGGGATGTGCACCCCTCATCCATTCAGCACATCTCCTCTACTTAGCCATACCACAGCTGGATTCCCTTACTTAGATGCCCAGTTTGTGCACATACTTGACCCCTATATAATAGGTGCTCCATAGTCCTCAATATCTTAGCTTAGTCTACCTGAATCATCATACTACCTTAGATTCATAGACTCACTGATAATACCAACGCCTTTCCATTGACCTCATCTGAAAGGCTGCCCCAGCTCCTTGACCAGCTGCCTACCATGTAGCCCTAGAATATGAGAACTCACCTTCTCGTGCCCCCTCTCACCTCTGGCAGTCTGCTCCCCAGACTACCATAGCTCGAGTCCTAGAAGGCAGCTTACCCTCAGGTCCATGTGCGACCCTGCCCAGGCCATGCATAACACTTTGGTACTATACCATAGAGCAGACTCCTAGTAGCCCCATGACTAGAAGACCTTGATGTCATCCAAGCTTCCAACATCCCTCATCCACTTAACTTTTGAGACTGCTTAACCACCAGGTCAAGTGTAACAAAAGATCAAGCTTCTCTCATGCAGACTATCTTCACTGTAGATCCAATTCCCCTTGATTCTCAAGCATGCTCTTTGTGAGCAGATACCTCAAATCCAAGCAGTACCATAGCCTCCCAATGACCTACCATCAACCCTCATTGGTCTCAATCATGAGAACAAGTTACCACTGACCTCTCTGAGTTGGAAGCTCCCCAAGACTTCCTGTCCTTCCCAGAATCAAACCCAGATCTTAACCTTGACTCCATCTTTGGCCCCAACAAAGAGCTTATCCTTTGACATCAGTTCTCTGCCAAACTAAACATTCCCAGGGAACCAACCCCACCACCCCCAACCCTATAAACCAGGAACCCTCCTTTTGGCAGCTTTCCCCTTTTGTACCCACCCCAACCCCTGACTGCTTTACCAGAAGCACCTATGGCCCCATCCACCAAACCCACTGAGCTACACCTTGGCACCCCAGAAGATTTTGATGGCTCTTTCAACAAGGCAGAAGACTGGCTTGGGACTGTTGTCTTCTACCTTGTAGTAAATGCTGACATCTATGATACCAATGCCAAGAAGGTCACCTACACCCTTTCCTTTATGAAGAAGGGCTCTACTAAAGTCTGGGTGGCCACCTACCACCAGAAAATCCTTAGCCAAGCCACCCTTGACCTAGGAACCTTTGATGAATTCTCTAATGCCTTTTCCAAATCCTTTGTCTGAAATGATACCATTGCTTCCAGTCTCCATTGGTTGGCCATGACCAAAATGGTCAAATGAAGGAACAGAGAGGGGTATTCCCCTTCCCTCACTGAATACACTGCCTGGTTCTAGAATCATATCTCCATTGCCAAAGTCACTGACCAGAATGTACTGATCAGTTACTATGCTATCAGCATCCCTGACTGGCTTATGTGGAAGATCCAGTCTATGGAAACCCCTCTGGATACTGTTGATGCCTGGTATACTAAAGCTGCCCACTTCTCTGCCATGAGGGAAAGAGCCCAGGATCTCTCCAAGTGGGAGAGTGGAAAGGTGTTTCATGGCTTCCACACATCACCTTTTTTGAAAAACCCCACCCCTGATCCAAACACCATGGACATAGATGCCATTTGAACCATCACCATTTCTAAGCTAACTCCAGCTGAGAGGAAACACTGCTTCAACAATAATCTCTGCTTCCACTATAGAGAACTGGGACACCAATCTTCCATCTGTCCCAAAATTTCTTCTAAACCTAAACATCCTGCTGTAAAAGTCGTTTCCTCCACAAACTCTGATCTCTCTAAGCTGGAAGAAATTCTGGATGATGAGGACAAGGATAAAGAAGGAGTAGCAGTTAGTAGAGTAGCCTTTTCCAAGGATTTTTGAAATGGGGACCTGCCACAACGTCTAAGTCCCCTAGTGCTTCAAGACTTGTAACATCTACTATGAACTCTATGCAAATCCCAGTACAAGTTATAGTTCCTTCACACACCCTTCAAACCGTTGACACCCAAGCACTCATTGACAGTAGTGCAGACATCTGTTGCATTGATTGGGGCTTTACTAAAAAGCACCACATTCTGCTCACAAAACTAGCTGAACCAATCTATGCCAAAAATGCTGATGGCTCCACCAACAAGAAAGGAATGATTTGCTATACTGCAAATATCTTTGTGTCCACTGAAGGACTGGTACATCAAGTTTTGTGCCATGTCATGCACCTCAACTGGGACAACCTTTTTCTAGGAATTTCCTGGTTGAAAAAGGCCAATCCCACCATTGACTAGGCAAAGTGAATCCTATACATCACTGAAACTATGGACCAATCCTCACTTCTTTTTTCCTTACATCAGGAAGCTTACTTTTACCAAGAGAAACTTATAATTCCTCTGAGATCCCCCCCACATCATGTCCATGTAGACTCAGTTCAGGACAAATGCCTCTTTGCTTACAATGGGTGGGAAGATGAGTGTGATTTCCTTACTAGAGCTCATGATCAATATACCATCAACCACATTATCTGATGTGGATCCCACTTCATTCTGGCTCCAGTGATCTCTTATCTCTCCATTTCCTTGGACCTAGCCCTCTTCCCAGATGCCCCCATCACCTCCCCTCTCCTTGATGAATACTCCAGATACAAGGAAGTGTTCTCTGAAGAAGCCTCCCATGTCCTACCACCCTCTTGCCCTTATGACCATACCATTAACCTCAAAGATGACTTCATTCCCCACATTGCCAAAGTTTACCCCCTCTCCCCAGATGAACAATTAGCCACTGACAAGTTCATCGATGAGAACCTTGCATCAGGGAAGATCTTCCCTTCTAAATCCCCCCAAGCATCCCTGTTCTTCTTTGTAAAGAAGAAGGTGCAATCAGGGCAGAAACCCAGACTTTGCCCCTGCCAGGATTACTGAAGGTTGAATGTCCAAATCATATGAGATGCCTATCCTCTTCCCTTACTCCAAGACTTCATGGATCAGTGTAGAGACTTGTACATCTCTAGTGTTGTATCCCATCGTTTTACCACATCCTACAGACTGTTCATCATTGTGTACACTCCATCTGGTCATCATTCACTTAGTCTGGTCCATCCTTCCTCACCTGGTCTCATAGTCCTTGGTTAGTCCTGTCCAGTCTATTAGTCCTTTCATTTGGTCTTCACAGGTCACCTTTCATACCACTTACAAGTAGTTATTTTTACTCCTTTCATTTGTCATCATCCTCTATTGCTACCATTGTCATTGCCTTCACTTCATTAGAGTTTGTGTTCCTTGTTCTTGACAGTCCTGGGAAATGCCTGGACTATAAAGTCTTGTACCTTTGGTTACAAATACATCTTTCATGATCTTTTGACTTCTGAGGATCAATGGATCCTTTCCATGCATGCATGCACATGTGTACCTATTCCCATCATCATCTCCACCATCTTCCATGTTGCTCTCTCATTGGACTCACATGTCTGGACTATTGTATCTACCATTGGACTACCCTTCTCACCACCAGACTAGTGTTTTCTCCTCTGGACACACATCTGGAATATCCTCCCTCCTGGACCATTCCTCTCTGGTACTTCACCTCCACCTCAAACCCTCTTTGGGGATGAACCCATCACACCCCTCACCTTTTTATACTACCTGGTCTTCTCCATAGGAGCCAAGTTTGTTGTTTTTCAGCATTGACCATGCCTGGCTCTATGAGTACCTTGATGAAGAATCAGAGAATGAGTTCTGTCAATGAGCTTATAACCACTACCACATCAGAAGGATACAGAGATGTGGATCAAGGTTTTACCCTTTAGATTTCCCTGTCATTGCCAAGATCACATTGGCTATGTGTTACGACTTGACCTGGCCCTGTTTATTTCTTTCCTTTATTTTCGCTAGCTTAGTCTCAATGGGTGAATACCCATCTCGTCTGGCGCTACCCAGACTACTCTCGCATGGCACATAGGTCGATACTCCCACGGACCGCATCATATGTTCATTTCCGACTAATGGCCCCGCTGTTATTGTCGCTTTGGGTCGCTCTGACCACTTCTTTGTTTCATGATAATCTTTGATAGACAGCTGCTTCTGATCGACACCGATCGACAGATCCACAGCAGATGTGACTCACTTCGACTCATCCCGAGTCCTTCCGATTCCCTGAGTCACATCTCTTTTCATCCCTCGTTTACCCACTCGTTCCATAAGGTTCCATCGCCTTCTATGGCCCGAGTATATAAACAGTAGTCTTTACGCTTGTACTCCTTAAGCTAGAGCTACTCAATCTCACCATTGAAATAACTCCTACACTCGATCTCCCAAGACCAGGATAAGACTCATCCTTCTCGGACTCATCGTATCCTTCGACGCTGAGCATGCTCTTCGTGAGCAGATACCTCGCCCAAAGGTCTTAGAACGTACCGTAGTGTCAAGAACGTTGGTACTCCTTAGTCCCAGAACTTCCCCTTGAGTCTACGCTCGACCCTACCTGGGCCAAGCGTAACAAAAGCTCTAGCTTACCATGTCGCGGCTACCGTCGAGTAGACCCTCCTCCGCCGCCCAACCCCCACCGATCTCCACTTCGTGGAGAGCCACAGAACAGCTAGTCGCTGAATCCCCAGAATCATTGGACTCAGAAACCTCTACTGAAGGCTCTGATAACCCCGACCTCGACCTCGAGCTATGCTCTCCCTCCGCGGAAGCAGATTCCCAAGAACTCTCTAGACTACTGTCCCACCAGCTTTCAGCCGGAGCAGTTATCCCTCGAAGCCCCACCCCACTGTCACTGACACCGATCGCTCAAAGCGGTCATATATTCCCAGCCACGGCACCTGCCGCCCAGCCCCAGACTCCCACTATGGGAACCAAACCCACGGAAATCCATCTCGGAGTCCCTGAAGATTTTGACGGAAACCTCACGAAAGCCAAACCTTGGCTACGATCGGTACAACTGTACCTATCCATCAATGCAGAGACTTACAACGACGATGCTAGGTGGATCGCCTATGCACTCTCCTTCATGAAGAAAGGTATGGCCTCTACTTGGGCTGATACCTTCAGAGAATCCAAGATCTCAGGCAGAGGCTTCTCTCTCGGGAAGTGGTCCGACTTCATTACTGAATTCGAAGGAGTTTTCTTCCATTCAGAATCGGTTACCAACGCGCTCACTTGGCTTGCCACTAAGCGAATGATCCCAGGAAAGAAGGGCGAGTTTTCCCCTTCTCTGGCTAATTACACCGCCCAATTTAGATCCAAGGTATCCACTGCAGGAGTAACCGATGATTCAGTTCTGGTCTCCTACTACTCTGCGGGTATACCCGAAGATCTGATGTTCGATGTCCTCCGGATGGAGAATCCCCCCACTAAAGTCGCCGACTGGTACAAGAAGGCGGCCCTCTTCGACTCCCACCACTGCTGAGCCCGAGGAATTGCTCAGCAACACAAGAAACCCAGTGCTCCGCACGTACCCACTTACTCCAAGAAAGAAGACAAGGACCCCGACACCATGGATGTCGACGCCGTCCGTCTCCCCTCCAAGCTCACTGAAGCCGAAAGGCAGAAGTGCTTCAAGGAAGGCCGCTGCCTCCGATGCCACCAGACCGGCCATATGGCTAAGGAGTGTAAGGCCTACGACTCTTCCAAGAACCCCAAGAAAACCCGAAAGGTTGAGAAGGATGATGTTCCCAAGCTAGCCGACTGCGAGGACGATGACGAGGCCGAGTCGGTAGCCAGGATTTCCTTCTCTCGAAAGGATTTTTAGAACAGAGGACCCCGTCAACACGGACTCCTCCTAGATGTGCCAATGTACTAGTATCTGAGGCTCGCAAATCCATGCAGATCCCAGTTCAACTCATCGTACCTGTGCACACCCTCAAAGCCATTGACACCCGCGCCCTGATTGACAGCAGCGCCAATATCTCCTGCATAGACTGGGACTTCGTGCGGAAGCATAAGTTACCCACCACTCGACTTCTGAAACCCATCCCAGTTCGGAATGTCAACCAATCCAGCAACTCCCATGGAGCCATTCGATTTACCTGCACCCTCTACGCCAATACTGGAGGAATCACACAGAAGGTCCTCTTCCACGTCATGTCCTGTGGAAGTGAGAACGTCATCCTCGGACTCCCCTGGCTCCGCTCTACCAACCCAAAGATCGACTGGTTCAAACAGACGATCGACATCCCCAAATCCTGCGACCAATCCAAGGTTCTTTTCCAGGAACACAATGTCGCTACCTCTGAACATAGTGACCGATTCAAGAGACCCAGTTTCAATTGGACCCTCCCACGCCAAGTCAAGGTTAACTGCATTGACCACGCTCGACTCTACGAATATCTTGACGAGGAATCAGAAAGCGAGTTCTGTCAGAGAGCTCATGACCACTATTGTATAGGTCGGATCCAGCGCTGTGGATCGCAATTTTACCCCTTAGGTTCTCTGGTCATCGCCAAGATCACCTCCGCTATGCAGCTCGCACAAGCGGAATTCAACAAGAAACCCGAAGTCACCCTACCAGCAGAGTACGAGCAGTTCCGAAAGGTGTTTGAAGAACGACCAATCAGACAGCTCCCACTGGAACGGACTTATGACCACGAGATTAACCTTAAAGAAGGCTTCGAACCCAAAATCGGCAAGCTATACCCGCTATCCCCACGAGAACACGAGGCCACAGAAGCCTTCCTAGAAGAGAACCTTCGGTCCGGTGCCATCCGCCCCTCAAACTCCCCCCAGGCATCCCCTTTCTTCTTCGTCCAGAAGAAAGAACTTGACTCCAACGGTAACCCTAAGCTTCGACCCTGTATGGACTACTGGAAGCTTAACGACCAGACCATTCAAGACGCATACCCATTACCACAGATCGATGACCTTATTAATAAGGTACAGGACGCGAAGGTCTTCACCAAGTTCGACGTCCGATGGGGCTACAACAACGTCCGAATCAAAGAAGGACACCAATGGAAAGGCGCCTTCCTCACTCACAAGGACCTCTTCGAACCTATGGTCATGTTCTTCGGAATGACCAACTCCCCCGCCACATTCCAACATTTCATGAATGATTCGTTCAGGGACATGATCTCGGAAGGATGGCTTGTCATCTATATGGATGACCTCCTCATCTTTTCTCCAAATGAATCACTCCATACCGAAAGGACGAAGAGAGTCCTTCAATGGATGGAAGAACTCGACCTCCACCTCTGACTGTCTAAATGTTCCTTTGCCACGGAACAAGTGGAATACCTCAGCATGATCCTGTCCCCTGGTAAACTGGCCATGGACCCCGTCAAGCTTGATGGAATCACCTCCTGGCCTGCCTCGACCTCAGTCAAGGAAGTCCGATCCTTTCTCGGATTTGCCAATTACTATAGGCAATTCATCCCAGACTACTCCACCATCGCTCGCCCCCTCATAGACCTCACCAAGAAGATCCAGCTGTGGCACTGGGGCTCGTCGCAGGAAGCTGCGTTCCTTCATCTGAAGGAACTCTTCCTCTCCAAACCCGTGCTTCACCTCCCTGATCCCACAGCGCCATTTGCCATCGCGACCGACACCTCTGGCGTGGCCATGGGAGGTATCCTTTTACAGACCGATGAGAATGGTGCTTGGCACCCTTGCTCGTACCTCTCCCAGTTGTTCTCTCTGGCCGAACAAAATTACGACATACAGTGGGCAACAAAAGTGTCCCAATGTTGTACCATTTTGCAAAGAGTTTGTATTTACAAGATAACTAGCACAAATATGGACAAACACTTGCAGGGTCACTTATAGCCCTAACTCATACCTTTCT
>JBBPSV010001175.1:0-10584 GCA_038093795.1 Retiboletus fuscus | reverse complement strand
TGAGCCATCCTTCAGAGATCATGTCCCTAAACGAATCATTCATGAAATGTTGGAATGTAGCAGGGGAGTTGGTCATTCCAAAGAACATGACCATAGGTTCAAAAAGGCCCTTGTGAGTAAGGAAGGCACCTTTCCATTGGTGTCCCTCCTTGATCCGGATGTTGTTGTAACCCCATCGGATGTTGAACTTGGTGAAGACTTTGGCGTCTTGCACCTTGTTAATAAGGTCATCAATCCGGGGTAAGGGATATGTGTCCCGGATGGTTTGGTCATTGAGCTTCCGGTAGTCCATACAGGGTTGGAGTTTAGGGTTACTGTTGGGGTCAAGTTCTTTCTTCTGGACAAAGAAGAAAGGGGATGCTTGGGGGGAGTTCGAGGGGCGGATAGCACTGGACTGGAGGTTCTCTTCTAGGAAGGCTTCGGTGGTGTCACGTTCTCGCAAGGATAGCGGATATAGTTTGCCAATCTTGGGTTCGAAGCCTTCCCTAAGGTTAATCTCATGGTCATAAGTCTGTTCTGGTGGGAGTTGTCCGATCAGTTGTTCTTCAAACACCTTTTGGAATTGTTCATACTCTGCAGGGAGGGTGACCTCGGGTTTCTTGTTGAACTCCACCTGTGCAAGTTGCATGGCAGAGGTAATCTTGGCGATGACCGGAGAGCTGAGGGGGTAAAATCGGGATCCACACCGTTAGATCTGACCTATACAATAGTGGTCGTGAGCTCGCTGGCAGAACTCATTCTCGGACTCTTCGTCCAGATACTTGTAGAGTCGAGCATGGTCTATGCAGTTGACCTTGACCTGGCGTGGGAGAGTCCAGTCAAAGCTAGGTCTCTTGAATCGGTCACTATACTTGGAGGTAGCGACATTATGTTCCTGAAAAAGAACCTTAGACTGGTCGCAGGATTCGGGGATGTCAATTGTCTGTTTGAGCCAGTCAATCTTTGGGTTGGTGGAGTGGAGCCAGGGGAGTCCAAGGATAACATTTTCACTTCCACATGACATGACATGGAAGAGGACTTTCTGTGTGATCCCTCCAGTATTAGCATAGAGGGTGCAGGTGAATTGGATGGCTCCATGAGAGTTACTCGATTGGTCGACATTCCAGACTGGGATGGGTTTTGGAAGTTGAGTAAGGGGGAGTTTGTGTTTTCGCACAAAACCCCAGTCTGAAACAACCCAATGACTAGCACTGAGCAGTCGTCGTGAGGTGGTAGACTAAGTCACAGAGGAACTTTGTAGTAGCCCTTATGCTAGGCTAGAGCATATGAGTATAGTGAAACAGGGAGTATTGCTCTTAGTGTAGAGACTTTGGGGAAATCTCCAGAAGAACAAGACTGGTGTTAGCCAGTGAGTTCTCTGGGTTTATATAGCAGAGCGTAATGTGTGTACATGTTTGGTGACTAACTACATATGGTTATAGTATGTGGCAGCATGAGGCATAAGGCTATGAGACAGAGATTAAGAAGAAGCATGATGTGTAATGTGCAGCAGTGCACAGGAATGAAATGGAAGAGAAGCATAGCGGAAATGAAAGAGACAATGCACACAGCAAAGCACAGCACGGAAATGAAATAGAAGCGAAAGGCTGTGCTTGCCGGATAGTGCGACTTGGAGAGAAAGTATCTATAAAAAGGTAAACAAGAACAAACAAAAGTGTCCATGATTAGATGGCGCGTGAGCATCTATTTGGTGCGATGAGAAGATAAGATAAGATAAGAAGACTTAGCGAAAATTCGTTGTGATTGGGTCATCGTAGAGAACCGATCGTAACACTACCCCCCTGCTATGAATCACATTCCAGGCGATTAAAGGGAGCATTAGGATCATTGGGATTTTCGTGCACGTTAATGTGCGTAAAGAGGGAAGAAAAGTCAGCCTGCAACATACAGAGGAGGCGGGGAGCACTTGGGAGACGTCGATGGAAGTCCCGAATCACAGCGGCAGCATGCGTAAGGTTAGACTTCGGTTTCCAAGTTCGGTCTTCGTCAGACCAGCCCCTCCAATGAATAAGATATTTGAGATGGCACCCTCACAAGCGAGAGTCGATGATGTGGTCCACTTCCCATTCGTCATCGCAATCTTCCATCATGGAAACGGGTCCTGGTTTGTTGGCACGTTGCCCTAGTAACCTTTCCTTGTACGGTTTAACACGTGAGATGTTAACAACAGGGTGGATTTTCATTGAACGAGGGAGAAGCAGTTCTACTGCGTTCATTCCGACCAGTTTCATAATTTGGTACGGTCCCAGCCATCGTTCCAATAGTTTACGTGAAGTGCAGGTAAGACAGAGGTAATCCGTGGAAAGCCAAACCTTATCTCCAACCTGGTAGGGTGGAGCAGCAGATCGATGCTTATCAGCTTGAGCTTTCATGCGCTGTTGGGCTTTTAATAAGTTATTGCATACGAGTTCCATCTTATCAGCGAAGGAATCCGTGGCAGGGGCTTTCAAAACACCAGGTTCGATGCCCATCCGGGGTTGGTAAGAGAGTGTAGTGCCGAAAGGGGATGACTTCGTTGCTGAGGAAACTTTAGAGTTTATGGAAAACTGGGCGATGGGGAGCCAATCGACCCATTGATCTTGGTTTTCTGTGCAGAACATATGGAGATACTGTTGGAGATCTCTGTTCATGCATTCCGTTTGACCATCCGTTTGAGGGTGGTGAGCGGTGGATAATTTAGATTGAATATCGAGCCTGTGACAGATGTCCTGCATTACGGTGGAAGCAAACTGAGGTCCGCAATCTGAGACGATGGACTTTGGAAGGCCATGATGCTTCCAAACGTGCGTGAGATAGTTTTTTGCTGTATCTAGGGCAGTCCATGTCTTGAGAGTGGGAATGAATTTGACTTCTTTGGAGAACCTGTCAACTATTATGAGAATAGAATTGAAACCATGGGAGAGGGGGAGATCCGTGGTGAAATCCGCTGATATGTGTTCCCAGGGTTGATCAGGAGCTTCCAATGGAATTAATAATCCAGAGGGTGCCTGGTTGGAACCCTTAAAGCATGCGCATCTATCGCATCATGAAACGTAATCTTTTATAAATAGGTTCATCTTCGGCCATGTGTAGGACCGTGAGATGAGTTCTCGTGTTGCTTCGTATCCGGGGTGTCCAGCAACAGGAGAGTCGTGATGAAGTGCAAGCACTTCGAGGCGTAGAGGTTCAGGGATGAACAATCATCCCTTTTTGTTGTAGAGCAATCCATCGCGTTCTTCACAAATGGTATGTGTAGTGCAGAGCTCAAGGATTTCCGTTTCCGAGAGTTTGCAGACTTCGTTGAAAACTTTGGATTTTAAGTTAGACCCTTCATCAGAGATCAGAACATGGGTTGATCTAATCTTCTCTGGGGAAATTACGGTTACTCCTTTATTATCATCTTCGATCCCTTCAAGGTGGTCGCTTCATTGTGAGAGAGCGTCAGCTTTCGTCATGGAAGCACCTGGTTTGTAGAACCAGAGTGTGTTGAATCTAGATAAATATTGAGCCCATCGGGCTTGCCGATGGTTGAGATCTTGGGACGTCATAAAGTAGGTTAAGTTCCGGTGATCGTTCCAGATCTCAAAGGGGTGCCTGGCTCCTTCTAGGTAGTGGCGCCACTGTTCCAATGCTTGAATAACACTTAACATCTCCTTATCAGCGATAGGGTAATTCCGTTCCTGCGGAGAAAAGCTGTGGGAGGAATAGGCAACGGGGTGCCATTTATCGTTTTTGAGCATCAATAGGACGGCTCTGGTGGCATAGTCTGATGCGTCGCATTCAATGCAGAACTTAACATCTAGATCTGGGAATGCCAGGATAGGAGCAGTAGTAAAAGCTTCTTTTAGCCTGTCGAAGGCGTCTTGTTGGGGTTCTTCCCAGACAAATCTCGTGTCCTTCTTGGTAAGGTCATGGAGAGGACGAGTGACTTTGGAGTAGTCCTTGATGAATCGTCTGTAGAAGTTTGCCAGGCCTAGGAAACTTCTCACGTTTTTTATGTTCTTCGGCTGAGGCCATTCCAGAACAGCTTTAACCTTCGTTTCATCCATACGGATCCCATCTTTTCCTACCATCATTCCGAGGAATTCAACCTCAGTGGCTTTGAAGACACATTTTTCTGGTTTTACGAATAAATCATTTTCTTTGAGACGCCTGAGAACTTCTAAAACGATTCAATCATGTTCTTCAGGGTCGTCGGTTTTTGTGAATATCATTAGATCATCTATATATACCACGACCACGTCATCCATATTGGCAAAGATCTTGTTCATCATCACTTGGAAGGTGGTGGGAGAGTTGCATAAGCCGAAATACATAACGAGGGGTTCGTAGGCGCCTTGGAAGCAAACGAAGGCAGCTTTCCATTCATCTCCTTCTTTGATGCATACGTTATTGTATCCCCATCGTAGATCCATCTTGGTGAATAGTTTAGCCCCTTTTAGTTTATCGACGAGTTGGGAGATTAAGGGGAGGGGATAGTTGTTTCGGATTGTTCCTTTGTTGAGGTATCGGTAATCCTGTACCATACACTTCTTTCCATCCTTTTTGGGTATGAAGAATACTGGTGATGTCTGAGGGGATTTAGAGGGACGGATATACCCTTTTCGTAATTGGTCATCGATGAAGGCAGTGACTTCTTCTTGTTCGGTGACAGACAGGGGAATCAATCGTCCTTTCTTAGGTTTGAATCCTTCCTTGAGATCGATGGCATGATCCTAGGGTTTCCTCAGGGGCATTCTTTTGCTTTCTCCTTTATGGAATACATGAAGGAACTTGTGGAATTCTTTTGGAACGAGTTTCTCTGCAGTTTCGTCCGAGGGTTTAGGCACCTCTAGTGCATTACGAATAGAATAGGCCATATAGGCGTTCTCTTGCTCTTCCTTCTCAAGGCAACATGCGAATACGGGAGCGTCTTGTAGGAAGTAGCAGGAGCGTGGACATCTCATCATAGCGACCGTTCCCTTTTGCCAGTCAATCACGGGATTGTGCTTCTTCAGCCAGGAATAACCGATTACTACTTGGTTCTTTCCTGGGTCGGTTACTTCTGCTGTGCATCTTTCCCGGTGTCCCTCATAGTCCAGAATTATCTCCGCACAGTGGGTAATATTTCCTGCGGAGTTTCTAGTTCCATCGATGTTGTAGACTGGAATAGGGTGATGAAGTGGCGTGAGAGGGATGTCCTTTTCTTTAGCCCATTTGGCATCAATAAATATCGCATTAGCTCTGCTATCAAGCAGTGCTTTGGCCATTACATATGATCTCTTGGAATCCAGTGAGATTTGAAATTTCATCACGATCTCCCGATCCATCTTTAGAGAGCGTAAATAGACGTCGTCTGGGATTTGTTTCTTTTCATCATTATCTAATTTTTTTGGTTTTTTGTGAGAGGAATTAAGCACTGACGTATAGTCTTGGCCAAGCCCCATAGGGAACCCCTCTGACTCGCTAGAAATAAAAACTTCATCTTCCGTAGGTTTGGTCTCCAGTGCCGAGAATCTTCCTTTATTAAATATCTTTTCTGGCGGAACACCCAGATCGTTCGACCAGATTAGGCTTTTCCTGACTTGGCCTTGGCATTGCATGCCTTGGACTCGTGAAGGTCATAAAAGAATGCCTTCATCTCGTCATAATTCATTCCTTGGATCGCTCAGGAAAGGCGATCCTCGGAAGTCGGCTTCTTTTCTTCGTCGGAGTCGAAGGACGTGGCAGCTCTCACTGCTTGTTCTTTTCCTTTGCCCTTTTTACATTTAGGGGCATGCTTGTTCCCAAGCCAGTGGCAGGTGGGACATTCTATTTTTGGCTTCCGGCAGTTCTTTACTCCGTGGCCTTCTTCACCACAGTTGTAGCACCCACGGTTGGTGTTCCTTGTTTGGACAGCGTCAATGTCCATAGCATTGGGATCTCGACATTGACGTGGGGCCGAGGGGGTGTGAGTGGCAGCGTTGCCAAGAATAAATTGCACGAGTTGCGCCCTTGCTCCGGCGTTACGTACGACCGAGAGGTATTGTTCGACTTCTGTCTGGCGATGACCATCGTTGATTACCTTCTTGATGATGTATGGAGACACGTTTGTCTCGATTAGATTGATGAGGGTAGTAACGTCCCCCTTCAAGTCATAGCCTGCCTGTGGGATCAGGGCCTGGAACTTGATGATCCAGTCGTCGATGGGCATCAACCCTTGTTTCAGTTTCTTCAGCTGGTCCCATGCCTACTCGTTTTGGTTCATTGCCTGGAAGAGCCCTTCTAGCTCTTCCACGAGCGTCTTCCAGGGGTAGGCGTGCGACTTGGTCATTATCCAGTTGATCCTTGTTTGGGCGAACGTGCCCGCCTTTCTTCCTTCTAACCAAGATAAGACAGCTTGGACGGCTTGTTCAGACTCCGGCGTTATCACGGCAAAGTTCTGGGCGAGCCAAGCTTTGATCTTGGTCCACCATTCTTCGAACTTCCCATGGGAACCGTCATATTTCCTGGGGTTGGTGAAAATCTTAGTCAGGCGTCCACCTGATCCTTGGCCAGCTGCAGCCTAGAGAGACTGGGCTTGTACTTGCATAGTGAGATTTGCGATCTCCCTTTCCATCCTCTGAGCGTGAATGAGGACAGTGTCGAAAACTTGTGAAATTTTAAGGGTGGCGGCGGCCCAATCTTGATCACCGAGGTGAATCGCATCATGTGCTTCTTGGGAAAGGAGGATAGGATTAAATGGAGTAGACATATTTTTACAAGAAGCGGGATGGACGGTGTAAACGTTTACAGGGGCATAAGTAGGGGAGTTCTTCGATTGGGTGGTCTAGGTTATACCAGTCCCGTCGGATGATTTTCTTATAGGGGTGGAACTTCCGCTGGTTCCTAGCTTTCTTTGGTACGGGGGGTGGAGTCAGCATGAGCTCCGGGAGCAGACTTGATGGTGCGGGGGAGGCCTCTACTATCTCTACTATGGCGTCCTCTCTTCTTTCCTTGCTTCTTTCCCTACTTTCGTTTATCACCCGATCTAGCTCCTCTAGGAACTCTTCTAATAAAGGGGATGGTGGGCGCTGGGGTACGAGCGACCTTGATTGTCCTATGCTGAAGAGAAATGGAAAGTTGATGTCTGATCCATCGTCGTTTGGATCGTAGTCGGGGAGCTCGGAAGGGCGGCGAGATGATGCTAATAGGATGGGGGTGGGATTCTCCTCCTCCTTCTTCAACTCGTCGTATTCTTCGTCTTCTGAGGTAAACACGTACCCTGCGTCGAGTACGAAATCTAACTCCTCTTTCTTGACTTGGAAGGTGGCAGACGCGGCGTAAGACACTGAGCGTGCTGTGTAAAACTTGGTGGCCTGTAGAGATAAGACCCTTGAACATACTTGGTTGCACTAAAACGTTTAGTGATGGTGAAGAGAAAAGGACGTAGAGCGAACTTGTGCGAGGTAGTCTTGTGTAGTCTTGTTCTTATGAAACAACCCAATGACTAGCACTGAGCGGTCATCGTGAGGTGGTAGACTAAGTCACGGAGGAACTTCGTAGTAGCCCTTACGCTAGGCTAGAGCGTATGAGTATAGTGAAACAGGGAGTATTGCTCTTAGTGTAGAGACTTTGGGGAAAACTCCAGAAGAACAAGACTGGTGTTAGCCAGCGAGTTCTCTGGGTTTATATAGCAGAGCGTAATGTGTGTACATGTTTGGTGACTAACTACATATGGCTATAGTATGTGGCAGCATGAGGCATAAGGCTATGAGACGGAGATTAAGAAGAAGCATGATGTGTAATGTGCAGCAGTGCACAGGAATGAAATGGAAGAGAAGCATAGCGGAAATGAAAGAGACAATGCACACAGCAAAGCACAGCATGGAAATGAAATAGAAGCGAAAGGCTGTGCTTGCCGGATAGTGTGACTTGGAGAGAAAGTATCTATAAAAAGGTAAACAAGAACAAACAAAAGTGTCCATGATTAGATGGCGCGTGAGCATCCGTTTGGTGCGATGAGAAGATAAGATAAGATAAGAAGACTTAGCGAAAATTCATTGTGATTGGATTGTCGTAGAGAACCGATCGTAACACAGTCTATGCATGAAATATCAGTGCCACTGTCAATCAGAGTGCAGGTGTCAATGGCTTTAAGGGTGTGCACAGGTACGATGAGCTGAACTGGGATTTGCATGGATTTGCGAGTCTCAGATATGAGTACATTAGCACATCTAGGAGGAGTCTGCGTTGACAGGGTCCTCTGTTCTAAAAATCCTTTCGGAAGAAAGAAACCCTGGCTACCAACTTGGTCTTGTCTTCATCATCTTTGCAGTCAGCTAGCTCAGAAATGTCATCTTTCTTAACCTTCTGGGTTTTCTTGGGAGTCTTGGAGGAGTTGTAGACCTTCCATTCCTTTGCCATATGGCCAGTCTGGCAGCATTGGAGGCAATGGCCTTCCTTGAAACACTTCTGCCTTTCAGCTTTAGTGAGCTTAGGGGGAAGACGGACTGTGTCAACGTCCATGGCGTCAGGATCCTTTTCTTCCTTCTTGTAATGGGTCTGAGCGTACGGAATGCCAGGTTTCTTGTGTTGCTGGGCAATCCCACAAGCTTGTCGGTGGTGAGAGTCAAAAAGAGCTGCCTTCTTGTACCAGTTGGCAACTTTAGCAGGTGGGTTCTCCATTCGGAGAATATTGAACATCAGATCTTCGGGTATACCCGCAGAGTAATAGGATACTAGCACTGAGTCATCAGTTACTCCTGCGGTGGATACCTTGGACCTGAACTGGGCAGTGTAGTTAGCCAAAGAAGGGGAGAACTCACCCTTCTTTCCTGGAATCATTCGCTTGGTGGCAAGCCAGGTGAGTGTGTTGGTAACTGATTCTGAATGGGAGAAAACTCCTTCGAAGTTGGTGATGAAGTCAGACCACTTCCCAAGAGAGAAGCCTCTGTCTAAGATCTTGGATTCTCTGAAGGTATCAGCCCATGTAGATGCCGTACCTTTCTTCATGAAAGAGAGAGCATAGGCGATTCGCCTAGCATCATCATTGTAAATTTCTGCATTGATGGATAGGTACAATTGTACTGAGCATAGCCAAGGCTTCGCTTTCATAAGGTTTCCATCGAAGTCCTCAGGGACTCCAAGGTGGATCTCGGTGGGTTTGGTTCCCATGGTGGGAGTCTGGGCTTGGGGGGTGGCGGGTGCTGTGGCTGGGAATATGTGACCGCTTTGAGCGATCAGGGTTGGTGATGGTGGAGTGGGGCTGTGAGGGATAACTGCTCCTGCTGAAAGCTGGTGAGACAGTAACTGCGTGAGTTCTTGTGATTCTGCTTCCACAGAGGGAGAGCGTAGGTTGAGGTTGAGGTTGGGGTTATCAGAGCCTTCTGTGGAGACTTCTGAGTCTGATGATTCTGAGGATTCAGTGGGTTGCTGTTCTGTGGCTCTCCACAAGGTGGAGATCTGTGGCGGTCGGGCAGAGAAGGAGGGCCTACTTGATGGTAGCCATGACGTGGTAAGCTAGAGCTTTTGTTATGCTTGGCCCAGGTAGGGTCAAGTGTAGACTCAAAGGTAGGGTCTGGGACTAAGGAGTACTGTTACGCTTTGCTGTAGGCTAGGCATGGTCTCAAAGGAGTCAAGCGGACTTGGATGGTGTCGGAAGCTTGGACAACGCGAAGAATCTCTAGTCATGGGGCTACTAGAGGACTGCCTCTGCTGTGGAAGCGAAGGGTGGACAAGGACTGAGGCAGGGGATCAGACGAAGTCTGCAAGAACTCATTAGATTGAGACTAAGTACTAGAGGGATCAAAGTACAAAGATGAGCGTGCTACTGAGTGATAACTAATGAACTAAAGAATACTAGGTTGGGTTGGAGTGCAACCATAGTATGAGTCTGGGATGCATAGCAAAAAGGGAGAACATCGAGAGATGAAAGATATCTAGTGATGATGAAGGTAAAGTCCTATAGTAAGGGAACTACAGGAGAAGGAGTTTGAGTGTCAAAGGATGATCTTTGTTACGCTTTGCCGTGGGCTAGGCGTGATCTCAAAGGAGTCAAGCGGGCTGGGAGTCGGAAGCTTGGACGACACGAGGTTCCTCTAGCCGTGGTGCTACTAGAGGGCTTCCCTAAGGAGTGGGAACCCGAAGGGTGGACGAAGGCTGAGACAGGAGGATCAGACGAAGTCCGCAAGAACTCGTATGATTGAGAAGATCAAGCTTAGGATTACAGGTCGAGTGCTACGGTTTAAATAGACGAGCCGTGGTAACCGATTGGAGTACGATGGAATGTAATAGAACGAAGATGAGTCAGATATAGAACTTGGTGGAACGCTGAGGAACATTGGTGAGTCAGCGTTTACAAAGCATAGAAGTCGAGAGAATATTCAAGAACGTTATGAGTAATACAAGGGTAAAAGATATCATCGGGCGGGGCTCGAACAGCGAGACGATAGAGTACTGAGCAGTAGTAAGGGGGCGAAAGGGAAGCATAGGGTCAAGGAGAGAGTGGCATAGAGGGCGAGACAAGGAAAAACGTAACAATCTTCTCAATAAGTAAAGGAAAAGGTGAAGTCCAATGATCAAGGGTATCTCCTCAAGAAAGGGGATCATAGGACAAAGGAAAGGTCCAATGATGATCTACTCATGGTCTGGGAGTAGGGCGGAGTC
>JBBPSV010001171.1:0-10620 GCA_038093795.1 Retiboletus fuscus | reverse complement strand
TAAAGCCTCCCAGAGACTTGACTGGCCCCCCAGTCTTGTCCTCTTGGAGTTTTCCCAAACACTCCAGTGCTACAAGTTGCCCTCCCTTGACCTATAGAAGGCTTAGCACCCTAGTAAGGTGTTCGGTCGTTTCACCAGTTGTAGAACAGCAAAGTGCCCTGGATGGAACACTTCTAGGTAATTGTTACATTTCTTTTCCTTTTCTTCCCTTGTCATGCTATGCCTCACATCCTTGCCTTGTAACTACTTGTCTCGCTGTTCAAGCCCCACTTGACGATATCTTTTACCATTGTATTACTCATACATTCCATGATGTTCCATCAACTTCTATGCCATGTCTATGCTGACTCACACTTGTTCTTCAGCATTCTCTCGTATTCCTTTTGCTTACCTCATGCTTTGCTTTGCTCACCTATTTAAACCATAGCACTCAAACCTGTAACCCTAAGCTTGATCTTCTTAATACTACAAGTTACTGTGGACTTCACCTGATCCCAGTCTCAGTCTTTGACCACCCTTTGCTTCCTCAGCAGGGCAGCCCTCTAGTAGCACCACAGCTAGAGGTACTCAACATTGTCCAAGCTTCCGACACTCCTAGTCCACTTGACTCCTTGAGATCATGCCAAGCCCATGGCAAAGTGTAACAGTAATGAAGGATACAAATAGTTCATCCCTAAAGGGGTTCTATGGTGAAGGAAGGTCAGTAAGAGTACTCCAATGATTGCTAACCAATGTATGATAAGTCTGAGCTAATCTGGACTGAAGATAGGAATTTCTGGACTACCAGATAGTGAAATTTGCTTTGGAAACATGAGGAATGAGCATGATAGTGATGGACAATGGTTGGAACAGTGATGGACAATGTGGATGGTGACAATATATGATGGGTGAGAGTTCCATGTGAGGAAAACTGTATTTCCAGATGAAGTACTTATAGGTACAGAAAATTCCAAACCACTAAGAATGTGATATAACTAGGTTACAAGATAAAAGCAGACACAGGAATGTCCAAAAGAGTGTAAATGAAATGGTATAGTCATTGTAGACAATGGGGAAGTCAAGGGAACAAAGTCTGAACTTGAAATGAGAACATCGGACTAAAAAGGTAATTCCAGACTATCTCGGACTCAGAAATAGAGCTTTGGACTAAAAAGGAAATTCTGGACTGACCTCAGACTGGGACATAAGGCATTGGATTGACTTTGGAATATCATTGGAGGAATGCAGAGAGCAGGGAATGGTTATCTGGGCTGATGCAATTGGGAACAACACAGGATATCACTGTGGGGAACTCCTGTTCTCTACAGCAATCTGCTAATTCCTGGGGGAGTCCATACAGGAAAAGCACATCCTGGTCCATCTTGGATAACCTTTTCTTGTCTATAAGAGCGTTAGTGACCTTCATAAATTTCTGCCTATACTCCCCAAGCTCATCCTGGGTGTGTATTGCCTTGCTTCAGTATTCTTCAACTAGGTACTGGATATCAGTGTGGCTATAATGGTCAGTTCCTTCACAACCAGGATACAACTTTTTAACTGCCTCAACGAAGGCATCCCAATCTATTGGGTTGACTTTAGCTTCCTTGAGAAGTGCCCAACATTTGGTTTCCTCTCGATTGGCATAGTGCAAGGAAGCCTTGATCTTTCCAGCAGCATCAAGTGTTGCTAACAGTGCAAGCTCCTCAATTCCACAAAGAAACCAGGTAAGTCCACAGGATTTTTCCCATCAAATTTCAGCACATTCTGGGCTCCTCAAAGGGGCATCTGGAAAGCCATTTGAGCAAGAGCAGTCTGGGTCGGGTTTACAATGGGTGGAGGCAGAATAACTGGGGTCGGTAATATGGTGGGTGCTGTTATGATTTTCTTTCTTCATTGTCTAGTCTTTCTTCTGTCTCTATCTTCCTCCATACATACCTGGAGGGGTAACCTTTTCTCCCATTATGATTACTTCTTGATGTTGATGGGTCCCACTCATCTGCTTTTTGCAGAGTTATCATGACTATCTTCCCTCTTGGACTTATCCCTCCTCAGTTGTTTCTCTTGTAACGACTCGTATCCCTCATACTCCCCAGCTAGTAGATTTCCTCTTTCTCTCTTGGTCCGTGCACATCATCGCTATCCTATTTAAAGTATCACCTTGCTTCCTGTAAAACTATTCAGAATCTGTACAATACTAGCATATTCTTGAGTCATCACTGTCCTTAGTAATAACTCCTCATCAAACTCTTAAGTCAACCTCTTCATCGAGCATGCTCTTTGTGAGCAGATCCCTCTGAAGACCCTTAAGAGTTATCCTAGTGAATCCTGCTCATACGCTACATGTAACAAAAGATTCTGAATCTCCCTTAGTCCCACCTCTCTAGGTGTAGGACCCCCCTCAACTGCCACCATGAGTCACCCACAGGAACCCCTTGATCCTGAGATCTTCAACATTGTGGTCGATCAAGAAGGAGAAACAAGCAACACTGCTCCTCCCTTCCACAACCCATACCAGACCCCTGATATTCCCCAGAAACCCTCTAGACAAAGAAAACCTCATACCACCCCTGGAATTAACCCCTTGACCACTGCCATCCAAACCACCGCACCCATCATGCCCACCAAGCCCACTGAACTAAAGGCAGCTCTTCCTGCCGACTTCTCTGGAAAGCCTGCTGATACTTCCAGGTGGATCAAAGCCATGAAAGCCTACTTTGTTCTAAACTCTACCCTGTATACCACCAACGAAGAAATGATCATGACCACCCTCAATAAGATGAGCGAAGGAAGAGGAGCCTCCTTTGCTGAAATGTGGTATGACAAGATGGCCAATCCCAATGGTAAACCTGCAGAGAAGACCTTTCCCTACTTCGCCACCAACTTTGAAACCACCTTCTTCCCTTTTGATACCAAAGCCACTGTCCACCTTGACCTGTCTAAACTCATTCAAAAATCCTCCCAGAAACCAGATGGAACTCGGGATGATGGTTTCCAACAATATATCACCGACTTTCAGAACCTAGCCAGTAAAACTGGAATCACCAATGATATCACCCTCATCAACCTATTCTCCCTAGGAATTGACCAGAAACTCGCCACCATAATCCTCTCCATGGCAACCATCCCCACCACCATCACTAAGTGGATCAACCAAGCCAAGGTCTTCCATGCACAGAAGATACATATTCTAGCCCTCTAAGGAGGACACCCACAACCCTCCTCCTTCTTTCAGAAGAATCCCCATCGAGACCCGAATGCCATGGATGTGGACAGCATCACCCTCAGTAAACTTACCCCAACAGAACGAGCCCAATGCATCAGAGAGGGGCAATGCTTCCGATGCAGAAAGACAGATCACAATGCCACCGAATGCAAGGGAACATCTCCCCTTTGAAAATCCCCTTGCCCTCTGTACATCCGAACAACCACTGGACTAACCCCTCCACCCCCCACCCCACCCACCAAGACCAACCTGGAGGTCTACATTGACTCCCTCAAAACCTCAGGAAAGGAGGGAAAGGAGATCCTTGCCACTTTGAAGATGTGCTACGAAGAAAAATCCACGGAAGAGGTCACTTCTGTACACCTGGACCGAGTTAAGACCACATGGGATTTTTAAAAGGGAGAGTTACCTTGACGTCGCCTCTCCTTACCTCTCATGTACTTGTAGCACCATTGAACAATCGAACCTTACGTCTCCCAGTTCAACTACAAGGAAAAAATAAAATCATCGAAACCTCAGCCCTCATTGACTCAGGAGCCACAGGAAATTTCCTCAACCTTTGCCTCCTGGAGAAAAACAACTTCTCCATAGCACCCCTCCCCGACCCTATCATCGCATATAACGTAGATGGAACTCCTAACCAACAAGGAACCATCACCCAAACTGCCTCTGTCCCCTTTTCTTCAGGATCCTTCTCTGATCAAGAAAAACTCATGGTAACCAAACTCAGTCGTCCGCAGATCATCCTTGGAATACCCTGGTTGAAAAAGCTTAATCCAATCATTGACTGGAGAAGATTCTCCATATCTCTGCTCTTCGCCTCCCCCCATGAAATTGACTATCTTTCACTATGGCTCGGAAAAGATGTAGACCAAGAACTCGCTAAGCTAGTAACTCTCAGGTATCCTTCTGAAGAAGATTGGTCTCTCTGTAAGTATTGCCTTCAGAAGGACACCAAAATCAATGGAATTACCACAGAACTGTCTCCTCCTCTTGAGGAACTCTTGCCAAACTTTTGCAAGAACTTTATCGATGTTTTTCAAGAACAAACTTACGATGAACTCCCCCCCCACCAAACCTTCGACCACACCATAGAACTTAGGGACACCTTTGTCCCAAAAATCGCCAAGATCTATCCCCTTAACCCTCTGGAAAAAGAGGTTTGTAAAGAGTTCATCGAAGAACATCTCAGAACCGGTCACATCATCCCCTCCAAATCTCCCCAGGCATCCCCTTTCTTCTTTGTTCCAAAGAAATCTGATGGAAAGTCTGACCCAAAGAAGGATCTCCGCCCTTGGCAAGATTATTGTTGGCTCAATAGTCATACCATTTGTAATGCCTACCCGCTCCCCCTGATCCCTGAACTCATTGATGATATGAAAGATGCCAAGCTATTCATTAAATTCGACGTTTGCTGGGGGTACAATAATATTTGCATCAAGGAGGATGATCAGTGGAAGGCCGCCTTCATCACCCCTTTTGGTCTCTTTGAGCCCACTGTCATGTTCTTCGGTTTCTGCAATGCTCCAGCTACATTCCAAACATTCATGAATCATATCTTTGCCAACATGATTGCAGAGGGATGGCTCAAAATCTACATGGATGACATGGGAATCCACACCTGCAGATCCCTTACCCTCCATCATGAACAAACCAGACAAGTCCTTCTACGCCTCAGGGAACATCACCTCACCCTTAAAATAACCAAATCCTCCTTCGACCGCCCTACCATCGAATATCTGGGACTTATCATTGGCCAAGGACAAGTACGAATGGACCCCTCAAAATTATCTACTCTAGCAGACTGGAAACCACCCTCTTCGGTCAAAGGAGTCCATTCCTTCCTTGAATTTGCCAACTTCTACCGAAAATTTATCCCCAATTACTCCAACATAGTCACCCCTCTCACCCTCCTTACTTGAAAGGAACAATCCTGGATCTGGGGCTCCCTCCAAGACAAGTCATTCAACTCCTTGAAGTCCATATTTTCCTCTGCTCCCGTGCTCTTCATTCCAGATGTCTCCAAACCCTTCTCCATCATGACTGATGCTTCCCTCCTTGCAGCCGGAGCTGTCCTGATGCAATGAGATAGCAACAGTGACCTCCACCCCTGTGCTTACTTCTCGAAGACTTTCTCCCCTACCAAGCGAAACTACGATATCTATGATCGGGAACTTCTTGCAGTTATCCTTGCCCTCGCAGAATGGAAGCACTACCTTCAGGGAACCCTCCATCCGGTCAATGTCATAACTGACCACAAGAACCTATCCTATATCCATGATCCTAGAAAGCTCTCTCATCGCCAAGCATGCTGGTCCCTCTTCCTCCAAGATTTCCATATTAACTGGGTGGTCACTCCAGGATCTAAGATGGGACCTGCTGATGCCCTCTCCCGAAAAGACTCCATTGACACCAGTGACAATAATATCCATGCCTCCATAGTCTCAGAACCAATTGTTATCCAAGCCTTCGACCTCACTCTTGCCCGCCACATTCACAGCTCTTCCACCTCCGATCCTTTTGTCCTGGAAGCCCTCGCTGCCCTGGATGAGGGATCCCCCCTTTTTACCTGAGCCTTGCTCTAGGATTGGACCTTCAACAATGGACACCTCTACTTCAGAGGCCACCTCTATGTCCCACCTTCCTCTCAGTCCTCTCTCCTCTCCTCCATCTACTCCTTACCTCTGTCTGGACATATGGGAATCTTTCACACTAAAGCCATTCTCGAATGCGACTTCTGGTGGCTTGGGCTATCTTCCTTTGTCAAAAATTACATTGATGGCTGTGCTGTCTGCCAGCAAAGGTCAACATCCATCCCACCTGGCCCCCCCTCTCCCCCATCCCCACTGCCTCCTCCCTATCATTCAAATACCTTTCAGTTGATCTTATCACTGACCTTCCCCCCTCCAAGGGGTTCGATTCTGTGCTAGTCGTGGTTGACTACCTTAGCAAGGGGGTAATCCTCATACCCTGCAACAAAACTATTGACGCAGCTGGAGTAGCCCAACTATTCTTCAACAACATGTTCAAACGCTTCGGCCTCCATGACTCCCTTGTTTCTGACAGAGGCCCTCAATTCGCCTCTGCCTTTGCCAGAGAACTAGCCAGAATCCTTAGGTACAATGTCAAACTATCCACTGCCTACCACCCCCAAATGGACAGACAAACTGAACAGACCAATCAAGAACTAGAAACCTATCTTCGCATCTTCTGCTCCAACAACCCCACAACCTGGACCTCTTATCTCACGGCTGCTGAATTCCACCACAACTCCGCCCCCCACTCTACCACCAAAAAATCTCCATTCTCCCTTCTTTATGGCTATGAACCCCACTCCTACCCTTCCCTAGGAAAAACCTTCCTCCCTGCCCTAGAAAACAGACTTGAATCCCTGGATTCCACCAGAAAAGAAGCCTGTGCTGCCCACAAATCAGCACAGAAGATCATGGCGTCAAGAAGGTCCAGAACATCACCATCATGGAAAATTGGAAATAAAGTATGGTTAGAAGCCTCCCACCTCCGATTAAGATACCCCTCTAAGAAACTAAGCCCCAAACGTCTGGGACCCTTTGAGATCACCAAGGTACTATCTCCCCTGGTTTATGAACTCCATCTTCCCCCCACCTGGAAGATTCATAACACCTTCCATGCATCCCTTTTATCTCCTTATCACACTTCGGAAGCACATGGTCCTGCCTTTCCCACCCCTCCCCCAGACCTTATTAACCAGGAAGAGAAATATGAAGTTGAAGCCATCATTGCCCACAAGGGCCCTGGCAACAGAAGGAAGTACCTGACTGCCTGGAAAGGATATCCACCATCAGAAAACACCTGGGAACCCGAATCCAACCTCTGCCATGCGAATAAAATTCTCTCTAAATACAAGTCCCTCCACCACCTCTAACTCCCCACACTTCCTCTCGTGAGCGTGCTCCTCGTGAGCAGATTCCTCCCAGAAAAAGTGTGTATCCACTCTATATGTCCCTCTACTACAAAATCCTACCCATCTGCTCCCTACTCCTCCTCATCTCACTCTGGTTTCTTGCCCTGTTCTTCACCCAACTCTTCCCCTCAAAATAGCGAATGCCCTTCCAACTGCACCCCCCACCTCATAACATCCCCACTGTAGTCTTTGCTACCCTCCTTGTAGTGATCTGGGCCTTCGCAATAGCCTACTTCCTTACTGAATACCGTCGTCGACCTCAACTCCACCACCTCTCTTCTCCATTCTGACCATGTCCACTCCCCCTTCTCCCTCTGCCGCTACCCCCCTTAGAAATCATCCAGTCAGACCCTCCTTATTACCAGATTATTGGACTCAATTACTCTATGCCGCCATTCTTGATGACCCAACCCTCACTCTCCTCATCGAGAACAATGCCTTGTTTGTAATGGACGAGATAAGCCAAGAACTGATCCAACTGTTTCATGTGATCCTCTGTGCACAACGATTGGAGCAAACCCTTCGCCCTCATGATGCTCCCCTCCATCTAATCCTGGGTGAGCTCCCTGGGCACGTACTGCACGCCTTACACCTCCATGGTTTTGGTACCTTCGTCGAAGGTATCACCCCAATCCACATTTATCCCACCTTTCATCGTCTTTTCCTCCTCATGCCGCATGACCTGAGAGAAACTTACTTACTGAACTCTGCTTCTTTCCCCCGTATCCCTTCTCCTCCCCCCCTTCCTGTCAATGCCCCGACATCACTAGCTTCCCGGATCTCCTCCCCACCTCCTGATACCCCCACCTTAGTTGCCACTGACGATGAAGAAGACATTCAATCCTTTTCCTCGGAAGACAACACGATCCCCATCTCCCGCAATGCTCCTCAATACATCCCTCTCTCTGGCGGACGACAAGCCCTATCCTCCCCCTTTCGAACACTCCCTGGACCTCCAGCCCTTGTTCACATGCCTGCAACTCCCTCTACCAGATGTTTCTACTGCAATACGTTGGGTCACTACCTCGAGAATTGTCCCAATTTCTGATGTCCAAGCTATGACCTCCCTGCTCCAGGACACTCCTCCACTTCTTGTCTCAGAGTCCAATGTGATTTCTGTCATAACTGGGGACATGCAGCCTGCTTCTGCCCCTATAGAAACTGTGGAATTTGTCGTCAACCAGGTCATATCGTGGATGAATGTCCTTTTGAACATCTATCCCCCTCTCAACAGATGGTGATCTACGGTGGGCCCTCTCTCCCCTCAGTCTGATGGTTGGGAGAATCCTGGGTTAGTTATTGAGCCTGGGGCTCAATTGTACAGATGGGGTAATGTTACGATTTTCTTTCTTCATTGTCTAGTCTTTCTTCTGTCTCTATCTTCCTCCATACATACCTGGAGGGGTAACCTTTTCTCCCGTTATGATTACTTCTTGATGTTGATGGGTCCCACTCATCTGCTTTTTGCAGAGTTATCATGACTATCTTCCCTCTTGGACTTATCCCTCCTCAGTTGTTTCTCTTGTAACGACTCATATCCCTCATACTCCCCAGCTAGTAGATTTCCTCTTTCTCTCTTGGTCCGTGCACATCATCGCTATCCTATTTAAAGTATCACCTTGCTTCCTGTAAAACTATTCAGAATCTGTACAATACTAGCATATTCTTGAGTCATCACTGTCCTTAGTAATAACTCCTCATCAAACTCTTAAGTCAACCTCTTCATCGAGCATGCTCTTTGTGAGCAGATCCCTCTGAAGACCCTTAAGAGTTATCCTAGTGAATCCTGCTCATACACTACGCATAACAGGTGCATATGTTGACAGAGATACAAGTGATGGTTGAAATAGGAAGGAAAGCGATGGATTGGAGGATGAGATGGAAGAGGATGAAGTGGTAGAGGATGACGACTGTGAGGGAGTAAGTGGGCTGAGAGGAGAGGAAAATGGTGAAGTGGGAAAAGATGATTCCTGAGTGTGAGCTGGGGTTGAATGTATCAATGTGCTGGGTATCAGAAGCAGGAATTGATCCTGAATGCTGTATGAACCTAAACTAAAGGGTGAACCAGGAATAGATGGTCCTGAAAGGGTCTGGGTTGGTGGCACCAGCAATGTGAAATTGGAAGCAGGTGGTTCAAATGGATCAATGGTGAATAGTGTTTTAAAGTCTGGTCCGGTCCAGTCTTTTTACCCTTTTTTAGACAGACCGGACCGCGACTGGTCCTGAGAACTCAAGAATATTCGCAACCGCAACCGCAACCGACAAGGACCGATTGCACTCGGTTGCCAGTGCAGTTGCAACTGGTTGTGACCAGTCGCCCAATGGACCAGTCACAACCTCACTGCAACTGGTATCAACCAGTTCGGACTGTCATGGCTAGGGTACAATCATATACTAATTGAGTGCAATGATTAGCAAGTACATATTTTACAACATGTATACCATGTTTCAACCGCTTCAAAAGTGGGTGCGAGCCTGAAATTTTTCTCCTTCCTCCTCCAATTTCCTCCTACATGATGCCTGACTTGCTTCGAAAGTCCAGTCGGGATCAACAACCTACAGAGAAGATTAGAGCGGTGGACCGTATCTCACCCCATTCAAGGAAAGTGGTGAAGCCACGGCCACCCAGATCCAGAGCATCTCGAGGCTCACAGTGGGATGCAGGCAAACACAAGCGCCATGACCCATCAACTGAGCAATATACAGGACCTGATGACTTGGAGGAGTCAGATGACAAGTCAGAAATGACTGTGGAGAAGAAGTGTTTGGGCTCACCATCACGCAAATGTAGCTGTTGGGGTACCTCTGCTGTTTCCATACACTCTTTGGCTGGGTCTACTTGCTCTCGCCTCTCTCGTTGCTCCTCCATCAGGTCTCATCGTTCCTTGGTCAACTCCTTTGCTTCTGTTCCTGACACACTGACAACTTCATGTTATTCGAGAACATCTGAGATCAACAAGGTCGAGGTGCTTGAGAGTGACAATGAGATAGTGGAGTTGACGTCCAGGATATCGAGTGCTCCAAGTCAGCTTGACGATGGAGGGGAGCAGGTCAGTTTGAGGTTCATATTTTGGGTGGGCTAAGCACTAAGGTCAGCATGATAGGACTCGTCAGAAGAGGGCAGTATGCTGCAACCAATCAAGAAGGAGCACGCAAAAGACTTACTTATGATCTTTTCTGACATTTGCAAAGTAAAGTTTTGCCATGGGGCAAATGGTAGCATTGAAATCCTGAAGGGGCGATGGTGCAACGTGTGCAAGTGAGAAACAAGTAATGATGCAATGTGATCGCAGACTTACCAGACGTCACAGAGATGACAAGGAATATGTCCAAAAGCATGGGAAACGCTGAAGAGATTGAAAGCTCGGAGGACCTGCAGGAACAAGCGTTCCGGCCTGAGCTAGCAGAAAGGGGGTCTGAGGGTACGATGAGTTCGTCCCTAAGGGATTCTGGCAAGTGGGGAAGGTCAGGAGGT
>JBBPSV010001170.1:0-10640 GCA_038093795.1 Retiboletus fuscus | reverse complement strand
AACACCTCGACGTGCGGGACGCACGTCACACACGCACACACGCCCATGCCAGCAGAGCTCGAACAAATCCTCGCGCTCCTCTCTGCCCGTCGTTCCGTTCTCGGTTACTTTCCCTTTTCACTCAGCAACCAGGTGTCCATCATATGACACTTTGGGGTTTTGTTTGAGGGTGAGCAGGGAAGAAAGTATGTGGGCGTGATTGCGCGGATCGTGGAGAGCGTGCAGGCGGGTTTGGAAGAGGTCAGTGGCAGGGAAAATGATGGGGTACGTCGCCATTTCTGTCGTCTCCACTCCCCCCTTTTTTTGGTTGGACACCGTCTCATCGAACATGTGTCGTAGGATCATATTCGATTTATGAGAATAAGGACGAAACGACACGAGCTGATGATTTCATCCGGTGAGTTTGTTCCCGGTCGAGAGTCGTGGCGTTGGCGAGCAGCATACAGACGATCGGTTTCTGCTTGCCGTGTTACATGATCCAGCGACTTGATTCCAGTTTGTCTCGGTTCCCCTCACATTTGTATACTTGGAACTCTCTTTTGCATAATTCAGGCTATGTTATCCGATTAGCACACACCGTCGATGTTGCTACAAATACACAGATATACATCTACGTCCATCCATGCCTTCAGAGGTGACCACGAACAGGCTTTGGAACATATCTGTGGACAAGGATCAAATGGCAGCACGATGGAGAAAAGCAAGGCATGCGTACGGCTCTTCGAGATAGCTCACTTCCTCCGGTGTCAACGTGATGTCGCTCACGACACTCTGCTTGAGCCGCTCGATGGAGTTGACACCCACGATGGGACTTGCAACCTTTTGACCGACCCAGGCCAATGCGATCTGTCCCATCTTGACTCCCTTTTTCTTCGCGATCTCTTCCACGCGGTTGATGATCGTCTCGTCGGCCACTGAGAGCTTCTTTTCAAATATGGTATCTTTGGCAGCCTTGAGCCGAACAGATTCCGTTCCGACAGGGCGAGCGAGACTTCCCGCAGCGAGAGGTGCCCAAGGAATGACACCAATCCCATTGAATTTACAGTATGCCAGCATCTCGCGCTCCTACTGTCTATCAGAGCGAACCTATGCGATAGCCCACCTCCTCGCGGTAAAGCAACGAGTACTCGTCTTGCATGCTGACGAACGTAGTCCAACCGTTCTTTCTCGCCACCTCGTTGAGGTGCGCGAATTGCCAGCACCACATTGAGCTCGCGCCAATGTAGCGCACCTTGCCACTCTGAACGAGGTCGTGGAGTGCTTTCATCGTTTCCTCGGCAGGGACCTCGGAATCGTATCGGTGAATTTGGAGGAGATCGAGGTAAGGGGTTTGCAGGCGTGCGAGTGAGGCATCAACCGCATTGAAGATGGCCGCGCGGGAGAGACCACCTTGATTGACGTATTGCGGCGGATCCTTGAGGCTGGGGGTGAGCGGGGCGACGCTAATGTCCTCGTGGACGATGCAGTAGCATTTCGACGCGATCCCGATCTGGTGATGGGGATTTGATACTGTTGGAACGACAACATCACCCGCTACATCGGCGTTAAGAGAGGTCAGTAGCACCAGTTTCATCCCGCCGTCATTCGCTCAACTAACTATCGTTTCGAACCTAGTCCTCGTGTATTTCTAGCTCTGACAGATACTAACAAAAGTCAGTGAGAGAAGGGTGGATATCGACTACGGGAACCGAGGAACGCAGGATACTATACCTTTTGGATGAACTTGCCTACGAGCCGTTCAGATTCATCGTTGGAGTACAGATTGGCGGTGTCGAGCATGTAGGCTTTATGCCGAGGTCCCATACAGCTTTGATGACCTCGAGAGAAGCTTCCCCGCCGAGCACCCATGGCTGCATGATGGCAATGTAAGCACGAGGCTACGATCTCACAGCGCAGCAAAGGGACGTTTAGGAAGGAGCGTACGCACACCCCACTTGGATGAGCCAAAGCTCATGGCTCCCAACTGTAATAATACACACGTTTAGTCAGGGTCAAAGGGGGTTACAGTTGAAATGCTCATAATGCATAACGTCGGGACCCACCAAATCCCAATGCATTACGACAAAGCGTGACAAAGCGTGACATAGATGTCACAAGGTTTGGTCATCGACAACAAGTACTACGACAAAACTGTGCGAGGTACATCACAAAAATTGCAAAATTGTGAGATTCCCTGAGATGGTAATGTTTTCTATTATCACGCGCTATGCACCGGTTTGGCATATCAGATTTCAGTCACGCTTATTCTGCAATCTCAAGAAACGCTTTTTCCGAACCGGGAGCGGATTTTCTACGCCAGTGCTGTCTTTCTGGCTTCTCCCGACAATGTACTATCTTTCTGACATCTCTCGATAATCGCTTGTATTCGATGCTTACTAGAGAACTCTATACATGTCAAAATATGCATTTCTTTTCTGATATGACAATGTATTCCATGAGTTACAAAATATGGACGATAAGATGGTATAAAGAACAATCGAGAGAGCAACTTGCATGAGTGCAAAATCGGACCATTGTTGCAGAAGTGACAAAGGGAGGAGTAGAGGCCTATGAGCATGGAGACTTGCATACAAGAACGAGCGATGTGTGATATCAAGAGCTTCAACCCAACTTCCATGTTGAGCTAAGCAAATAATATGATAACAAGTATACTCACTTATGCAAACTTCTTGCACAGCTGAGCAGTGTCACTGCTCCTTGTCTTGTTTATAGCTTTGTTGATCTAAAAATACCTTAGCTGATCCTCAAGACCTCAATATATGCACATATACACACCTGTTTGAGTATTCTCTTGAGCATCAATGCACATGAGGGGTCCTCGATGAGTGTCTTGATATTCGGAATCTCATAGATTAGGGTATGATAGACCTTCTTGTAACGAGTGAGTACTTGTGGGGTTCTGGTACCTCAGTTGCATGATTAGCACATAAAATGAATCAAAAAACTTACATGTGGTCAAGTGCTTCCTTCCTGACTCAGCAGCTGTCTTCATCTTCAGAGTCACTCCCCCCTTGCCCTTCTTGCTTGGAGAGGATCACCAAATGGACTGCTTTATTGACGTCGCAGAACATGTCGCAGCAGCAGGTAATAGTGCATCCAGCACCCTTTATGTCTTTTAGGGGGATCCCATGTTCAACATCTGACTCAGGGTTGCACTCTGATCCCACTGAAGAATCAGAGTCTGACCTGTCCTTGTTGTCAGATGCATGGTACCTAATGAGATCACCCTCTGAATAGGGAATGGCATGGGTATGGGTAACCCACGCAGGTCACAGGTGTTGTTACGACTTGACCTGGCCCCGTTTATTTCCTTATTTCTTTTTCCTTTCGTTGGCTGAGCCTAGTCTCAACGGATCGCTATCCGTCTCGCCTGGCGTTACCCAGGCTCTTCTCTCACGGCACGTAGGTTGTTATCCCATGGACCGTATCATACATTTCATTTCCGACTAATGACCCTACTGTCATTGTCGCCTCGGGTCGTTCCGACCACTTCTTCGTTTCATGATTATCTTTGATTGACAGCTGCTTCTGATCGACACTGATCAACAGATCCGCAGCGGATATGACTCATGTTGACTCCTCCCAAGTCCCTACAATTCCCCGAGTCATATCTCTTTTAGTCCCTCGTTTTCCCGCTCCTTCCATAGAGTTCCATGACCTTCTATGGCTCAAGTATATAAACCTTAGTCTCTATGCTTGTATTCTCTAAGCTAGAGCTACTCAATTCTACCTTTGAGATAACTCCTACGCTCGATCTCCCAAGACTGGGATAAGACTCGTCCTCATCGGACTCATCGTATCCTTCGACGCTGAGTGTGCTCTTCATGAGCAGATACCTCGCCCGAAGGTCCTTAGTCATACCGTAGCGTCAAGAACGCTGGTACTCCTTAGTCCCAGAACCTCCCCTTGAGTCTATGCTCGACCCTACCTGGGCCAAGTGTAACAAAAGCTCTAGCTTATCACATCGCGGCTACCTTCGAGTAGGCCCTCCTCCTCAGCCCGACCGCCACCGATCTCCACCTCGTGGAGAGCCACAGAACAACAAGCCACTGAATCCTCAGAATCATCAGACTCAGAAGTCTCGACTGAAGGCTCTGATAACCCCGACCTCGACCTCGAGCTACGCTCCCCATCCGCGGAAGCAGAATCACAAGAACTCTCTAGACTACTGTCTCACCAGCTTTCAGCAGGAGCAGTTATCCCTCGCAGCCCCACCCCACCGTCGCCAACCCTGATCGCTCAAAGTGGTCATATTTTTCCAGCCACAGCACCACCCGCTCCCCAGCCCCAGACCCCCATTATGGGAACCAAGCCCACGGAAATCCGCCTTGGAGTCCCTGAGGACTTCGACGGAAACCTTACAAAAGCGAAGCCTTGGCTACGCTCAGTACAATTATACCTATCCATCAACGCGGAGATTTACAACAACGATGCTAGGTGAATTGCCTATGCACTCTCTTTCATGAAGAAAGGTACGGCATCCACTTGGGCTGATACCTTCAGAGAAACCAAGATCTCAGGTGGAGGCTTCTCCCTCGGGAAGTGGTCCGACTTCGTCGCCAAGTTCGAAGGAGTTTTCTCCCATTCAGAATCAGTTACCAACGTGCTCACCTGGCTTGCCACCAAGCGAATGATTCCTGGAAAGAAGGGCGAGTTCTCCCCTTCCCTGGCTAATCACACCGCCCAATTTAGGTCTAAGGTATCCGCTGCTGGAGTAACTGACGATTTGGTTCTAGTCTCCTATTACTCCATGGGTATACCCAAAGATCTGATGTTTGATGTTCTCCAGATGAAGAACCCCCCCACTAAAGTCACCAACTGGTACAAGAAGGTGGCTCTCTTTGACTCCCACCGCTGCCGGGCTCGAGGCATTGCCCAGCAACACAAGAAACCTGGCACTCCGTATGTGCCGACTTATTCCAAGAAAGAAGAAAAGGACCCCGACGCCATGGATGTTGATGTGGTCTGTCTTCCCCCTAAGCTCACCGAAGCTGAAAGGCAGAAGTGTTTCAAGGAAGGCCGTTGCCTTCGATGCCACCAGACTGGCCACATGGCAAAGGAGTGCAAGGCCTATGATTCTTCCAAGAACCCCAAGAAAGCCCGAAAGGTCAAGAAGGACGATGTTCCTGAGCTAGCTGACTGCGAGGATGATGACGAAACCAAGTCAGTAGCTAGGATTTCCTTCTTCCAAAGGGATTTTTAGAGTGGAGGACCCTGTCAGCGTGGACTCCTCCTAGATGTGCCAATGTACTAGTATCTGAGACTCGCAAATCTATGCAAATCCCAGTTCAACTCATTGTACCCGTGCACACCCTCAAAGCCGTTGACACCCACACCCTCATCGACAGTGGCGCCGATATCTCTTGCATCAACTGGGACTTCGTGCGAAAACACAAACTCCCCCTCACCCAACTACCGAAACCCATCCCAGTTCAGAACGTCGACCAATCTAGCAACTCTCACGGAGCGATCCGATTCACCTGCACCCTCTATGCCAATACTGGTGGAATCACCCAGAAAGTTCTCTTCCACATCATGTCCTGTGGGAGCGAGAACGTCATCCTCGGACTCCCCTGGCTCCGCTCCACCAACCCAAAGATCGACTGGCTCAAACAGACGATCGACGTTCCGGAATCCTGTGACCAGTCGAAGACTCTCTTCCAAGAACACAACATCGCTACCTCAGAGTACAGCGATCAATTCAAGAGACCCAGCTTCGATTGGACCCCCCCATGACAAGTTAAGGTTAACTGTGTTGACCATGCCCGACTCTATGAATATCTTGACAAAGAATCGGAGAGTGAGTTCTGTCAGAGAGCTCACGACCACTATCGCATAGGCCGGATCCAATGGTGTGGGTCACGGTTCTACCCTCTAGGGTCTCCAATCATCGCCAAGATCACCTCCGCCATGCAACTTGCACAAGCGGAGTTCAACAAGAAACCGGAGGTCGTCCTCCCAGTGGAGTATGAGCAGTTCCGAAAGGTGTTTGAAGAACAACCAATCAGACAACTCCCGCCGGAGAGAGCCTATGACCACAAGATTAACCTTAAAGAAGGCTTCGAGCCTAAGATCGGCAAGCTATATCTGCTATCTCCGTGGGAACGCGAAGCCACCAAAGCCTTCCTAGAAGAGAACCTCTGGTCTGGTGCTATCCGCCCCTCGAACTCCCCTCAGGCATCCCCCTTCTTCTTCGTCCAGAAGAAAGAACTCGACCCCAACGGTAACCCCAAGCTCCGACCCTGCATGGACTACCGGAAGCTTAACGACCAAACCATTTGAGACGCATACCCATTACCCTGGATCAAAGACCTTATTAACAAGGTGCAAGACGCGAAGGTCTTCACCAAGTTCAACATCCAATGGGGCTACAACAACGTCCGGATCAAAGAAGGACACCAATGGAAAGGCGCCTTCCTCACCCATAAGGGCCTCTTCGAGCCTATGGTCATGTTCTTCGGAATGACCAATTCCCCAGCCACTTTTCAACGATTCATGAATGACTCATTCCAAGACATGATCTCCGAAGATGGCTCGTCATCTACATGGACGACCTCCTCATCTTCTCCCCTAATGAGCAACTCCATACCGAACGGACTAAGAGAGTCCTCCAACAGATGGAAGAACTTGACCTCCACCTTTGCCTGTCTAAATGCTCCTTTGCTATGGAGCAAGTGGACTACCTCGGCATGATCCTCTCCCCTGGTAAGCTCGCTATGGACCCTGTCAAGCTTGATGGAATCACTTCCTGGCCAGCCCCGACCTCAGTCAAAGAAGTCCGGTCTTTCCTCGGATTTGCCAACTACTACAGGCAATTCATCCCGGACTATTCCACCATCGCTCGCCCCCTCATCGACCTCACAAAGAAAACCCAACCCTGGTGCTGGGACTCACTGCAGGAAGCTGCGTTCCTTCGTCTCAAGGAACTCTTCCTTTCCAAACCCGTACTCCGCCTACCCGATCCCAATGCACCCTTCGCCATTGCGACCGACGCCTCTGGCGTGGCCACAGGTGGCATTCTTTTGCAGACTGATGAGAACAGTGCTTGGCACCCGTGCTCATACCTCTCCCAGTCATTCTCCCCCGCAGAACGGAATTATGACATCCATGATTGCGAGCTTCTCACCATTATCCGTGCCCTGAAGTCTTGGCATCACCTCCTCCACGGGTCATCCACACCAATTCAGGTCTTCACCGACCACAAGAACCTCACCTACTTCCGAGCTCCCCAGAATCTCAATCGCCGACAAGCTCGCTGGTTATTAGACCTCATGGACTTTGACTACAAGATGATCCACATTCCAGGGTCTCTCCTCGCCAGTCCAGATGCCCTCTCCTGTTGCCCAGACTTCCTCACCCACGCACCAGACAACACTCAGACAGTCCTCCTTCCAGACTCCATCTTTGTCTGCCTCATTGATTCCGCTCTCCGGGACCACATTAAGACTACATCGAAAGATGATCCCTTGTTCCTTCAGACGCTTCAAGCCTTTGATGGCTCTATCCCTACTGCCTTTCGCTCCCGCCTTAGCGACTGGCAGCTCCATGAAGGCGTCCTGACCTATCAAGGTTGCGTCTATATTCCCTCTGTCGCCGGGCTGCGTAAGTCCATTCTACAACGTTGTCACGACCACGAGTCTGCTGGTCACCCGGGCTTCCTTAAGACCCGACAGCTCGTTGTGAGCGAGTTCTGGTGGCCTGGTTTGGCCCAGTATGTTTGCAAGTATGTCGAGGGCTGTGCCCCCTGCCAGCAGCACAAGGTCAACACCCACCCCATGACCCCTCTGCTCACCCCTAACAAGTCCACCGCCACTTGCCCCTTCCAGCAGATTTCCTGCGATATGATCACGGATCTCCCCGAGTCCAACGGTTTCACGGCTGTAATAGTCTGGGCTGACTTCACATCTTTGAAGGGGGCTGTTTTCTGCCCTACTACCAAAACCGCCACTGCTGAGGATGTCGCCGTCCTCTATTTTAAGAAAGTTTACCCCAGATTCGGCCTCTACGAGAAGATCATCTCTGATTGGGGCCCCCAATTTGCTTCTCGCTTCACAAAAGAACTCGGTAGGCTTCTCGGATGTTCCCTTGCATTATCCACTGCATATCATCCCCAGACTGATGGGGAAACTGAGCGGATCAATCAGGAACTCGAGATTTACCTATGGATCTTTGTGGGGAACAACCTCACCATGTGGGCAGATCGGCTGATCCATGCTGAATTTACTCACAATCACCACCCTCATTCTGTCACCGGTAAATCCCCATTTTACCTAATGATTGTTACATTTTTCCCTGCCTTGCCCTTTCTACTATGCTTTCTTTGACCCTATGCTTCTCTTTTGCCTTGAACCCTATCGTCTCGCTGTTCGAGCCCCACCCGACGATATCTTTTCCCTTTTATTACTCATAACGTTCTTAGACCTTCTACCAACTTCCATGCTTTGTAAACGCTGACTCACCATTGTTCTTCAGCGTTCTACCAGCTTCCACGTCTGATTCATCTTTGTTCTATAACATTCCATCTTGTTCTACTCGATTACCACGGCTCGCCTATTTAAACCGTAGCACTCGCACTGTAACACTAAGCTTGATCTTCTCAATTCTACGAGTTCTCGCGGACATCGCCAGATCCTCTCATCTCAGCCTCCGTCCACCCTTCGAGTTTACCTCAAGGGAAGCCCTCTAGTAGCACCACGGCTAGAGGTATTTTACGTCGTCCAAGCTTCCGACACTTCGTCCGCTTGACTCCTTTGAGATCGCGCCTAGCCCACAGCAAAGCGTAACAAAAGATCAAGCTTCTACCTCGTGTGGACTACCTCTGTTGTAGCTCCAATATTTTTCCTTGATTCTCAAGCATGCTCCCCGTGAGCAGATCCCTCGAATCCTCAAACCACCATTGCGTCTCAACGACCTACCATTGATCCTCGTTGGTCAAGACCACGAGAACCCCCACCCACCGACCTATCTGAGTCGGAAGCCCCCCAAGACACTGCGTCATCCCCGGACACCAACCCGGACCTGGACCTTGACACTCTCTTCAGACCTGAAGAAGAGCTCACCCTCTGACACCGGTTCTCTTCTGAACTCACCATCCCCAGGGAACCAACCCCACCTTCGCCAACCCCCCGAGCGCGTAACCCTCCCTTTGGAGGATTTCCCCTCTCGTACCCACCACCGCCAACCATCCCTTCTTTACCAGCCATGCCGGCTGCTCCAACTACCAAGCCCACTGAGCTTCATCTCGGGACCCCCGAAGATTTCGATGGATCTTTCGCCAAAGCCGAAGATTGGCTCGGGACTGTCACCTTTTATCTGGCAGTAAACTCCGAAGTCTACGACACAGACGCCAAGAAAGTGGCCTACGCTTTATCATTCATGAAGAAGGGGTCGGCTAAGGTCTGGGCCGCCACCTACCGACAGAAGATCCTCGCTCAGGCTACACTTAACCTCGGAACCTTCGCCGATTTCTGCGATTCCTTCTCTAAGTCCTTCGTCCGAAAGGACACCATCGCCTCCAGCCTTCACTGGCTCGCCACGACCAAAATGGTCAAAAACAAGCATGGAGATTACTCCCCTTCCCTTACCGAGTACACCGCCCGCTTCCAGAACCATGTCGCTATTTCAAAGGTCACCGATGCCAATGTCCTTATCAGCTACTACACCATCGGAATCCCTGAGCCCCTCATGTGGAAAATTCAGAGCATGGAAACTCCCCCCGACAAAATCGAAGATTGGTATACCAAGGCTGCCCATTTCGCTGCTATGAAAGAACGAGCGAAAGACCTAGCAAAACGAGGAAGCAGAAAGGTTTTCCACGGATTCCATTCTACTCCGAAAACCGCTCCCCCAGATCCTGACGCTATGGACGTGGACGCCGTACATACCACCATCCCCAAACTCACCCCTGCCGAACGAAAGCGATGTGTTGAAAACAACCTTTGCTTCCGTTGCCAGGAAGGAGGCCACCTTTCCACCAACTGTCCTAGATTCTCCAAGGGAAAGAAGCCAGCGGTCAAAGCGGTCGCCACCTCTGACATTCCTAAGTTAGAAGAAATCCCGGACGACACCGACGAGGACGAGGACGGAGTAGCGGTTAGAAGAGTTTCCTTTTCCCAGGGTTTTTAAAGCGGGGACCTGCTACAACGTCTACGTCCCCTAGTGCTTTGGTATCTGTAACTTCTACTACGAACTCCATGCAAATCCCAGTACAAGTTATTGTTCCCTCACACACCCTGCAAACCGTTGAAACCCGCGCCTTGATCGACAGTGGAGCGGATGTCTGCTGTATCGACTGGGGATTCGCAAAGAAACACAAGATCCCTCTAACCAAACTAGACCAACCGGTCCACGCCAAGAATGCCAACGGAACTATCAACACCAAAGGAACCATCCGATACGTCGCCAATCTCTTTGTTTCTACTGAAGGCCTCGTTTACCAAATCACCTGCCACGTCATGCACCTGAGCAAGGATAACTTATTCCTTGGACTCCCTTGGCTGCGGAAAGCCAACCCGACCATTGACTGGGCAAAAAGGACCCTCCGGATCGCCGAAACAACAGACGAATCTGAACTCCTCTTCTCCCTCCACCAGGGCGCCTACCTACGACAAGAAAGGCTCCTCGTTCCCCCTTGACCTCCA
>JBBPSV010001167.1:0-10679 GCA_038093795.1 Retiboletus fuscus | reverse complement strand
CCACTCTTGAGTCTACGCTCGACCCTACCCGGGCCAAGCGTAACAAAAGCTCTAGCTTACCACGTCGCGGCTACCATCGAGTAGGCCCTCCTCCTCAGCCCGACCACCACCGATCTCCACCTCATGGAGAGCCACAGAATCACCAGACCCCGAGTCCTCAGCCTCAGAAACATTGGACTCAGAAGCCCCTACTAAAGGCTCTGATAACCCCGACCTAGACCTCGAGCTACGCTCTCCCACCGAGGAAGCAGAATCACAAGAACTCTCTAGACTACTGTCCCACCAGCTCTCAGCCGGCGCAGTTATCCCTCGTAGCCCTACACCGCCGTCACCGACACCGATCACTCAAAGCGGTCATATCTTCCCAGTTACGGCACCCCCAGCCCCTCAGCCCCAGACTCCCGTCATGGGAACCAAGCCCACAGAAATCCGCCTCGGAGTCCCAGAGGACTTCGACGGAAACCTCACGAAAGCGAAGCCTTGGCTTCGCTCGGTACAATTGTACCTCTCGATCAACGCAGAAATCTATAACGACAATGCTAGGCGAATCGCCTACGCACTATCCTTCATGAAGAAAGGTACGGCATCCACATGGGCTGATACCTTCCGAGAATCCAAGATCTCCAGCGGAGGCTTCTCTCTTGGGAAGTGGTCTGACTTCGTCTCAGACTTCGAAGCCGTATTCTCTCATTCGGAATCGGTTACCAATGCCCTCACTTGGCTCGCCACCAAGTGTATGATCCCCGGAAAGAAGGGCGAGTATTCCCCTTCTCTCGCTAATTACACCGCCCAGTTTAGGTCCAAGGTATCCGTCGCAGGAGTAACCGACGATTCGGTATTAGTCTCCTATTACTCTGTGGGTATACCCGAAGACCTGATGTTCGATGTTCTCCGGATGGAGAAACCCCCCACCAAAGTCGCTGACTGGTACAAGAAGATGGCTCTCTTCGACTCTCACCACCGCCAAGCCCGAGGGATCGCGCAGCAACATAAGAAACCCGGTACTTCGTACGCACCCACTTACTCCAAGAAGGAAGAGAAGGACCCCGACGCCATGGATGTCGATGCTGTCCGACTTCCCCCCAAGCTCACTGAAGCCGAACGGCAGAAGTGTTTCAAGGAAGGCTGATGTCTCCGATGCCGCCAGACCGGCCATATGGCAAAGGAGTGTAAGGTCTACGACGCTCCCAAGAACCCCAAGAAGACTCGCAAGGTGAAGAAGGATGATCTTCCCGAGCTAGCTGACTGCGAAGAAGATGATGATGAAGTCGAGTCAGTAGCTAGGATCTCTTTCTCCCGCAAGGATTTTTAGAACGGAGGACCCCGTCAACATGGACTCCTCCTAGGTGTGCCGATGTACTTGTATCTGAGACTCGCAAATCTATGCAGATCCCAGTTCAGCTCATCGTACCTGTGCACTCCCTTCAAGCCGTTGACACCCGCGCCCTGATTGACAGTGGCGCTGACATCTCTTGCATCGACTGGGGTTTCGTGCGAAAGCACAAAATCCCCACCACTCGACTACCGAAACCAATCCCAGTTCGGAACGTCGACCAATCCAGTAACGCCCACGGAGCCATCCGATTTACCTGTACCCTCTATGCTAACACCGGAGGAATTACCCAGAAAGTTCTCTTCCATGTCATGTCCTGTGGAAGTGAGAACGTCATCCTTGGACTCCCCTGGCTTCGCTCCACCAATCCCACGATCGACTGGGTTAAACAGACGATTGACATCCCCGAGTCCTGTGACCAATCCAAGACCCTTTTTCAGGAACACAATGTCGCTACCTCAGAACATAGCGACCGATTCAAGCGACCCAGCTTCGACTGGACCCCCCCACGACAGGTCAAGGTTAACTGTGTTGACCACGCATGCCTCTATGAGTATCTTGACGAAGAATCGGAGAACGAGTTCTGCCAACGAGCTCACGACCACTACAGAATTGGCTGAATCCAATGGTGTGGATCGCGGTTCTATCCCCTAGGATCTCCGGTTATCGCTAAGATTACCTCTGCCATGCAACTGGCACAAGCAGAGTTCAATAAGAAACCCGAAGTCACCCTCCCCGCGGAGTATGAGCAATTCCGAAAGGTGTTTGAAGAACGACCAATTGGGCAGCTCCCACCGGAACGAACGTATGACCACGAGATTAACCTTAAAGAAGGCTTCGAACCCAAGATCAGCAAGTTGTACCCACTATCCCCGCGGGAACGCGAAGCCACCGAAGCCTTCCTAGAAGAGAACCTCCGGTCCGGTGCTATCCGCCCCTCGAACTCCCCCCAGGCATCCCCTTTCTTCTTCGTTCAGAAGAAGGAACTAGACTCCAACGGTAACCCCAAGCTCCGGCCCTGCATGGATTACTGAAAGCTCAACGACCAGACTATCCGGGACGCATATCCTCTACCCCGAATCGACGACCTTATCAACAAAGTGCAAGACGCGAAGGTCTTCACCAAGTTTGATGTCCGTTGGGGGTATAACAACGTCCGGATCAAAGAAGGACACCAATGGAAAGGCGCCTTCCTCACCCACAAAGGTCTCTTCGAACCCATGGTCATGTTTTTTGGCATGACTAACTCCCCAGCTACGTTCCAACGTTTTATGAATGATTTGTTCAGGGACATGATCTCCGAAGGATGGCTCGTCATCTATATGGACGACCTCCTCATTTTCTCCCCAGACGAGCAGCTTCACACAGAATGGACTAAACGAGTCCTCCAACGGATGGAGGAACTCGACCTCCACCTTCGTCTGTCCAAGTGCTCCTTCGCCATGGAACAAGTGGACTACCTCGGTATGATCCTCTCCCCTGGGAAGCTCACTATGGATCCTGTCAAGCTTGACGGAATCACCTCCTGGCCCGCTCCGACCTCTGTCAAAGAAGTCCGGTCTTTCCTCGGATTTGCCAACTACTACCGGCAATTCATTCCGGACTATTCTACCATCGCCCGACCCCTCATCGACCTTACCAAGAAAACACAACCCTGGCAATGGGGTGTGTTACGTTTTTCCCCTGTTTCGTCTCTACGCTTTCCTTGACCTTGACCTTATGCGCACCTTTTTACCTTGAACTCTGTCGTCTCGCTGTTTGAGCCCCGCCCGACGACATCTTTTACCTCTGTATTACTCACACTGTTCTTAGACATTCGCTCGACTTCCATGCTTTGTAAATGCTGACTCACCATTTGTTCTTCAGCATTCTATCTGGTTCTTCGTCTGACTCATCCTTGTGCTATGACATTCCATCCTGTTCTATTCAATTACCACAGCTCGTCTATTTAAACCGTAGTACTCAACCTGTAACACTAAGCTTGATCTTCTCAATTCAACGAGTTCTTGCGGACTTTGTCTGATCTTCTCATCTCAGCCTTCGTCCACCCTTCGAGTCCACCTCAAAGGGAAGCCTTCTAGTAGCACCACGGCTAGAAGTACTTTGCATCGTCCAAGCTTCCGACACCCCGTCTGCTTGACTCCTTTGAGATCGCGCCTAGCCCACGGCGAAGCATAACAAAAGATCAAGCTTCTATCTCGCGTGGACTACCTCCGTTGTAGCTCCAATACCCCCTTGATTCTCGAGCGTGCTCTCTGTGAGCAGATCCCTCGAATCCTTGAATCACCATTGCGTCCCAGCGACCTACCATCAATCCTCATTGGTCTAGACCACGAGAACCCCCGCCCACCGACCTATCCGAGTCGGAAGCCCCCCAAGACACTGCGTCGTCCCCGGACACCAACCTGGACTTAGACCTTGACACTCTCTTCGGACCTGAGGAAGAACTCACCCTTCGACATCGGTTCTCTTCTGAACTTACCATTCCTAGGGAACCGACTCCACCCTCACCCACCCCTCGAGCACGCAACCCTCCCTTCGGAGGATTTCCCCTCTCTTACCCACCGCCGCCAGTTGCTCCTCCTCAACCAGCTATGCCAGCAGCATCAGCCACCAAACCCACTGAGCTCCGTCTCGGGACCCCCGAAGACTTCGATGGATCCTTCGCCAAAGCCGAAGATTGGCTCAGGACCGTCACCTTTTACCTTGCAGTAAACTCTGAGGTTTACGACAATGACGCCAAGAAGGTAGCCTATGCCCTATCGTTCATGAAAAAGGGATCAGCCAAAGTCTGGGCTGCCACCTATCGTCAAAAGATCCTCGCCCAAACCACACTTAACCTAGGGACCTTCGCCGACTTTTGCGACTCTTTTTCCAAGTCCTTCGTATGAAAGGACACCATCACCTCCAGCCTTCACTGGCTCGCCACGACCAAAATGGTCAAAAACAAGCACGGGGATTACTCCCCTTCTCTCACCGAATACACCGCTCGCTTCCAAAACCACGTTGCTATCTCCAAGGTTACCGACGCCAATGTCCTCATCAGCTACTATGCCATTGGGATCCCAGAGCCCCTCATGTGGAAGATTCAGAGTATGGAAACCCCCCCGGACAAGATCGAAGACTGGTATACCAAGGCTGCCCACTTTGCCGCTATGAAAGAGCGAGCTAAAGACCTGGCAAAACGAGGAAGTGGAAAGGTTTTCCATGGATTCCACTCCACTCCAAAGACCTCTCCTCCCGACCCCGACGCTATGGACGTAGACGCCATACGCACCACGATCCCCAAACTTACTCCTGCCGAACGAAAGAGATGCGTTGAAAACAACCTTTGTTTCCACTGCCGGGAGGGGGGCCACCTTTCCACCAATTGCCCCAGATTTTCCAAGGGGAAGAAACTGGCGGTCAAAGCAGTCGCCACCTCGGACCTCCCCAGGTTGGAGGAAATTCCTGACGACGCCGACGAAGACGAGGATGGAGTAGCAGTTAGAAGGGTTTCCTTTTCCCAGGGTTTTTAAAGCGGGGACCTGCTACAACGTCTACGTCCCCTAGTGCTTCGGTATCTGTAACTTCTACTACGAATTCCATGCAAATCCCAGTACAAGTTATCATTCCCTCGCACACCTTGCAAACTGTTGAAACCCGAGCCCTGATCGACAGCGGAGCCGATGTCTGCTGCATTGATTGGGGTTTCGCCAAAAAGCATAAGATTCCCTTGACCAAACTTGACCACCCGGTCCACGCCAAGAATGCCGATGGAACCATTAATGCCAAAGAGACCATCCGGTATATCGCCAACCTCTTTGTCTCTACCGAAGGCCTTGTTCACCAGATCACTTGCCATGTGATGCACCTAAGCAAGGATAACTTATTCCTTGGGCTCCCTTGGCTGCGGAAGACCAACCCGACCATTGACTGGGCAAAAAGGACCCTTCGGATCGCTGAATCCACTGATGAATCTAAGCTCCTCTTCTCCCTCCACCAAGGTGCTTACCTACGACAGGAAAAGCTCCTTGTTCCCCCTAGACCCCCACCACGTCACATTTTCGTCAACTCCGTCCAAGACGAATGCCTATATACCTACAACGGATGGGAGGACGAATGCGACTTTCTCACCCATGCCCATGACCAATATACTATCAATCGAATCATTCGTTGCGGATCGAGGTTCATCCCAGCCCCTGTGATCTCTCGCCTCTCCATCGCATCCAGCCTGGCCCTCTCCCCCGATACGCCGATCGCTTCCCCTCTCCCGGAAGAGTACACCAGATATAAGGAAGTCTTCGCTGAAGAAGCAGCAAATGTCCTTCCCCCGTCTAGGCCCTACGACCACGCCATTAACCTCAAAGAGGGCTTCACTCCCCGCATCGCTAAAATTTACCCTCTTTCAGCCGACGAGCGGCAAGCGACCAACAAGTTTATCGACGAAAACCTGGCCTCCGGCAAGATTTCCCCCTTGAAATCTCCGCAAGCCTCCCCCTTCTTCTTTGTTAAGAAGAAAGCCCAACCTGGGCAGAAACCAGGCTTACGACCTTGCCAGGATTATCGACGCCTAAACGAGCAGACCATCCGGGATGCATATCCTCTCCCCCTTCTTCAGGATTTCATGGATCAGATTCGGGGGGCTAAGGTGTTCACCAAGATGGACGTCCGGTGGGGTTATAACAATGTTCGCATTAAGGAAGGAGACCAGTGGAAAGTGGCCTTTATCACTCACCGGGGGTTGTTTGAGCCAAACGTCATGTTCTTTGGACTAACCAACTCTCCCCCCACATTCCAACAGTTCATGAACGACTCGTTCCGAGACCTCATCGCGGAAGGATGGCTGTTTATCTACATGGACGATCTCCTCATTTTCTCCCCCGACCAACAAACTCACACTGAGCACACCCACTGGGTATTACAACGGATGGAAGAACTCCACCTCCATTTGAAACCCAAGAAATGCTTCTTCGACCGAGACGAGGTCGAGTACCTTGGGATGATCATCTGCCCGAATGAAATCGCCATGGACCCCACTAAGTTAGACGGAATCGTCCATTGGCCCGCCCCCACCTCTGTGAAAGACGTTCGGTCCTTCCTTGGCTTCGCCAACTTTTATTGGCGATTCATCCCCGATTATTCCACCATAGCCCGACCCCTCATAGACCTCACAAAGAAATCAGTCACCTGGTCCTGGAACGACTCCTGCCAATCGGCATTCGACCTCCTTAAGGCGAGGTTTGCCTCCCAACCAGTTCTTCAGGTTCCTGACCTCTCCGCCCCTTTCGCTGTCACCACCGACGCCTCCCTCTACGCCTCTGGAGGAATTCTTCTCCAAGCTGACCCTAACGGCGAATGGCATCCCTGTTCTTACCTCTCCCAAAGTTTCGACTCTACCCAACGGAACTACGATATCCATGACCGAGAGCTCTTAGCTGTGCTCCGAGCACTCAAAGCTTGGTCCCACTACCTGCGAGGGTCCCCCCACCAGGTTCAAGTATTCACCGATCATAAGAACCTTACCTATTTCTGGGAACCCCACACCTTGAATCGACGACAGGCTCGTTGGTTACTCGACCTCGCAGATTTCGACCTCAAATTAATCCACGTACCTGGGTCCCAACTCGCCGGTCCCGACGCCCTTTCACGACGCACTGATCACTTCCCAAAAAACGCCTCCGACAACTCTCTCGTGACTCTACTTCCCCCATCTCTCTTTGTCAACGTCATTGACGTCGCCCTCTCTTCCAAAATTCGCTCCGCTTCGGCCACTGATCCTTTCGCCCTAACCTCCCTCCAAGCAGTGGACGAACATATCCCAGCAGCGTTCCGTTCCCGCCTATCTGACTGGCAAAACCGGGAGGGAATCCTCACCTATCAAGACCACGTCTACATCCCTCCTGAGGGAGACCTCAGACGCGAAGTCTTGCAGAGATGCCATGATCATGAATCTGCTGGCCATCCCAGGTACTGTTACGAGTTGACCTGGCCCCGTTCATTTCATTTCTTTATTTTACTTAGCTTAGTCTCGATGGATCGCTATCCATCTCGTCTAGCCTCACCTAGACTCCTCTCGCGCAGTATGTAGGACGACACTCCCATGGACTGCATCCTTCTTTCATTTCCGACTAATGACCCCGCTGTCATTGTCGCTTCGGGCCGTTCCGGCCACTTCTTCGTTTCATGATTATCTTTGATAGACAGCTGCTTCTGATCGACTTTGATCGACAGATCCGCAGCGGATGTGACTCATTTCGACTCATCCTGAGTCTTTACGCTTCCCCGAGTCACATCTCCCTTCATCCCACATCGACCCGTCCTTTCTACGGGCTTCTATGACGTTCCATGACTCTCGTATATAAACCATAGTCTCTATGCCTGTATTCCCCAAGCTAGAGCTACTCAATACTACTCTTGAGATAACTCCTAAGCTCGATCTCCCAAGACCGGGATAAGACTCGTCCTCCTCGGACTCATCGTATCCTTCGACGCTGAGCGTGCTCTTCGTGAGCAGATACCTCGCCCGAAGGTTCTTAGTCGTACCGAAGCGTCAAGAACGCTGGTACTCCCTTAGTCCCAGAACCCACCTTGAGTCTACGCTCGACCCTACCCGGGCCAAGCGTAACAGGTACCTCAAAACACGTCAGCTGGTCTCTGCCGAATTCTGGTGGCCAGGGTTGGCGTCCTTTGTTCGAAACTACGTGGATGGATGTGCAATCTGCCAACAATGCAAAGCCAATACCCATCCCGGTACCCCACCTCTAACCCCCATTCCTACCTCTGCATCCCATTCTTTCCAGGATATCACGGTAGACCTGATCACCGACCTCCCAATCTCGGATGGGAAAGACTCAATAGTCGTCTGGGTAGACCGGGCCTTCAAGGGGGCTATATTTTGCCCCACCACTAAAACTGCCTCGGCAGCAAATATTGCATCCCTCTACTTCCACAAGGTATACCAACGTTTCGGACTCTTCGATCGTATCATCTCCGACAGGGGACCCCAGTTTGCCTCGGCGTTTGCCAAGGAAATGGGGCGCATTCTGAATTATGACCTCCGCCTGTCTACTGCCTACCATTCCCAGACGGACGGCCAAACCGAACGAACAAATCAGGAGCTGGAGACCTATCTTCGGATCTTTTGTGGGGACAACCCCACCTCATGGACGGAACTCCTGACCTTCGCCGAGTTTGCCCATAACCACCGCCCCCATTCCGTCACCAACCAATCTCCATTCTTCCTCCAAATGGGTTACGAACCCAAACCCCTCCCCTCCGTTCTCTCTCCCTCCAATCTCCCTGCAGTAGAACTCCGCCTCTCCCAGCTCACCAAAGCTAGGGACGAAGCCAAGGCGGCCCACGAACTCGCAAGAGCAACCATGGCTGCTCAGATCCGGCAACACTTCAAACCCTTCGCCCAAGGGGACAAGGTCTGGTTGGAGGCCAGGAACCTTCACCGCCTTCGGAAGGACCCTAAGTTCCTCCCGAAACGCGAAGGACCATTTGAAATCATCAAGGTTCTCTCTCCCATCACTTATCGCTTGCGCCTCCCCAAGACCTGGAAGATTCACCCTGTTTTCCACGCCTCTCTTCTCTCCCCTGCCAAGGAAATCCTCGTTCATGGTCCAAATTTTCCCCGACCTCCTCCTGATCACATAGGCCCTGAAGAAGAGTACCCCGTGGATCGAATTCTCCGTCATCAGGGACCCCCATCCCGACGGTGCTTCCTGATCCGATGGAAAGGATACACTGCCGAAGACGATTCCTGGGAACCCGAGCGGAACCTGAAGAATTCCAAACTCCTCCTCCTCGCTTATAAAAAGCGTCACCCGAAAGACTTCCCTCCCCAGTCCGCTTAATTGACTATCGCCAACATCCCTACTATACAATGCCCTGCTCTGATGTCCCCGACCTCGTTCTTCCTGTACCCCCCCGATTCAGTAATTCACTGCCTGCAGAGTCTACTACTGATTCTGTACTTGCTTCTGTCTCTTCTCTCACCCTCTCCAACGACTCTGATGGAGAGGTTCACCCCGGTTCAACTCCTCAGTCTCGCCACCTTACTCCTCCTTCTGTGTCTCCTGGCATCTCAAGTGTTTCTCCTTCTCCTTCCTACTATACGCCTCCTTCCGTTCTGAACCCCCATGCAATGATCGTAGACGACACCTCCTCTCCCACCTCCCGCGTTGCCACCCCTGGCTGGGGAACTCGACCAGCCATCTCCATCCCCGAACTCGCTGAACCCCCTGTTCGTCTTGCCGCCTACCTCGGCACCATCGAATCCGTAGACCTCCCCGAGCACGCCCATTGGGTATGACCCAACCTCCCCACCGATGCAGAGTCTCGCATCCTTCTCCGATTCCTTCGAGACCCTAGGTACGCTGTCCCCATCGGCGCCCACCTCGACTACGGATCGGCCCTCCATTCCCTCTACCTCGCCACCCTTCAGGTGGCTTGACTCTCTGCCATTGTGCACGCTCCTTCTGAGAAGAGTACCTCGTGGATCGAATTCTCCGTCATCAGGGACCCCCATCCCGACGGCGCTTCCTGATCCGATGGAAAGGATACACTGCCGAAGACGATCCCTGGGAACCCAACTCCTCCTCGCGTTTTACCAGCTCGGCATGCTGGAGTTCATGCAAGATCTGGACCGTTATCTCCAGGACCTTGCCCGTTACACCCATCTCGGTACCGCCTCGACCTCCACTCCCTCGGCCTCCTCCTCCGCGTTGAACTCTGAAGAGCTCGACGTTGTAGAGCGCATTGAAGCCCGCTGGACCGGCAATTTTGGCAATACCCCCCTTCCCTCGTCTCACCCTTGGTTTCACGAGGCCTGTTTCCAATGCCACCGCCTTGGTCACCAGCGTGTCAACTGTGGGGTCTATCAATGCCCGATATGCCGTTGTTTCTGTCCCGGCCACTCTCAGCGGCAGTGCCCTCTGCGCCGCGCTCCTCTGCCGCCCTCGCCCTCTACCTCTCCCGCCTCCTCGCACTTGTCACACCCTTCCTCTCCCCATCATTCCTACCACGGTCCCTGCCGCACCCGCGGGACTCGGCGTATGGTCCCCAGCCGCCCTCGCCACCGCTCCCACTCTCCGGACTTGGATTCCGGGGTGGATAACGACATTTGGGACGACACCGCCTTCGCCAACGTGACCGGTTCACCTGCTATGGGGGCTTGCGACTTGTAAAGTGTCTGTGCCGGTGCCTTGACCCTCGTGAGGGGGTAATGTTACGTTTTTCCCCTGTTTCGTCTCTACGCTTTCCTTGACCTTGACCTTATGCGCACCTTTTTACCTTGAACTCTGTCGTCTCGCTGTTCGAGCCCCGCCCGACAACATCTTTTACCTCTGTATTACTCACA
>JBBPSV010001166.1:0-10681 GCA_038093795.1 Retiboletus fuscus | reverse complement strand
AAGGCGGTTTGGGTAATAGTTCCTTGTTGGTTGGGGGTTCCATCCACATTGTATGCGATGATAGGGTCTGGAAGTGGGGTTGTGGCAAAGTTGTCTTTCTCTAGGAGACGGAGATCGAGGAAGTTTCCGGTGGCTCCAGAATCGATGAGTGCTGAGGTTTCGACGGTTTTATTCTTTCCTTGTAGTTGAACAGGGAGGCATAGGGTTCAATTGCTCAATGGTGCTACAAGTACATGGGAGGAGGGGAGAGAAGACGTCGGGGCAGCTCTCCCTTTTAAAAATCCTGTGCAGTCTTCACTCATTCTAGGAGGGTGGAGGCGATCTCTACAGTAGGTTCTTCCTCATAACATATCTTTAGAACAGAGAGGACTTCTTTATCATCCTTCTCCGATGTCTTGAGAGAATCAATGTAGACTTCCAGGTCGGATCTGGAGGTGGAGACGATGGGGGTCATGGCAATTCGTTCGGTGTTTGTTCGAATGTTCTGGGGATGGGGGGAGTTTCGGGAAAGGGTGGTTCCTTTGCAGTCCGCAGAGTTGTGGCCAACCTTCCTGCATCGGAAGCATCGTCCTTCTCTAATACACTTGGTTCGTTCGGTTGGGGTGAGCTTGCTAAGAGTGATTGCATCAACATCCATGGCGTTAGGGTCTCGGGAGGGGGTTCTCTGGAAAGAGGAAGGTTGGGGGTGACCCCCTCAAAGGGCTAAGATGCGCATTTTTTGTGCATGGAAAACTTTGGCTTGGTTGATCCAGTCAGTGATCGTAGTAGGGATTGTTGCCATGGAGAGGATCATGGTGGCGAGTTTCTGGTCAATTCCTAGGGAGAATTGGTTGATGAGAGAAGTGTCGTCGGTGATGCCTGTCTTACAGGCCAGGTTCTGGAAGTCAGTGATGTATTGCTGGAAACCATCGTCTTTGGTTCCATCAGGTCATGTGAAGGATTTCTGGATTAGCTTGGACAGTTCCAAGCAGGCAGTGGCCTTGGTGTCGAAGGGGAAAAAGGTAGTTTCAAAGTTGGTGGAGAAGTAGGAGAAGGTCTTCTCCACAGGTTTGGTGTTAGGGTCTGCCATCTTGTCGTACCACATCTCAGCGAAGGAGGCTCCCCTTCCTTCGCTCATCTTGTTGAGGGTTGTCATGATCTTTCCCTCATCAGTGGAGTACAGAGTAGGATTCAGAGTGAAGTAGGCCTTCATGGCCTTAATCCATCTAGAGGCATCTGTGGGTTTTCCGGAGAAGTCAGTGGGGAGGGCAGCTTTCAACTTGATGTCTTTGGCCATGGTAGGTGTAATGACTGGGTTTGTTGCGATGGTTTGGGTAGTAGTGGTTAAGGGGTTGATTCCAGGAGCAGTGCATTGTTGTCTGGGTTTCGAATGTCTCTGGGGAAGTTCAATGGTTTGGTATGGATTGTGGAAGGGAGGGATTGAAGTGCTCGTTTGTTTGCTTGGGTCAACCTCGATATCGAAGGTCTCTAGGTCAAGTGGTTTCTGTGATGGGCTCGTGGTGACTGTGGGGGAAGTCCTTCACCTAGAGAGGTGGGACTGGAGGAGATTCAGAATCTTTTGTTATGCATAGTGTACAAACAAAGTGTGACTGGGATGACTCTAAAGCCTTCAGAGGAATCTGCTCACAGAGAGCACGCTCGATGAAGAGATAGCCTTTAGAGTGGACGCGGTTTGTCTCAAGGATCAAGGGTGACTCAAAGCTTATGCTAATATTGCGCAGATTCTGAATGATTTTACAGGAAGCAGAGTAATACCTTAAATAGGATAGTAGTGATGCGCATGGACCAAGAGAGAGAAAAAGGAAATCCACTAGCTAGGGAATACAGGAAATACGAGTCGTTACAAGAGAAACGACTAAGGAGGGATAGGTCCAAGAAGAAAGATAGTCAGGATAACTCAGCGAATAGTAGATGAGTGGGACCTGTCAACATCAAGAAGTACTCTCGACGAGAGGAAAGGTTGCCTCGCCAGGTGCATAAAGAAGAAGATATAGAGAAAAGAAAGACTAGACGATGAGGAAAGAAAATTGTAACAGAATGTAAGTGTAGGTTTTTTTTGTCCGTAATGTTGTCCGTATTTACCTGATTACCAGATAGGGCTCAATGACACCATGTCAGTTCAAGGGCGTACCTCAGGAAGTCGTTAGGAAAGCTGAAGGAAAACAACCTGTGTGTGTGCAAGACACTACTGAATGACCTGCCAATCTAATGCCTCATTATTGTAGCCATGGTACCGTTACTTTGATTTAAATCTCCCTGAGCTTGGAGAGCTCATTGGCATCCCTAATGCTGGCTGCCTCGTCCACCGCCTTGTCTACGACTTCCAAAAACTTCAGTAGGTGTTTATTTTCACTTGATTAAGAACCAACTGTGACCCACATTCCCAGACTGCAAGCACAAGTACAACTGATCACCCGTTCCTCACTCCGGATCAATTTGTCGATTCCTCCCAATTTCTGCTGGGATGAGAAGATCCATGGAAGTGCCAAAACCTTTTTTATTATGGTGGAGGATGTGGATGGCGAGATCATTCTCCTCCACGATTCGCTCGTCCTCCGTCAGTGGTATGCAGAAGACAAGCACAATGTCACCATTACAGTGCCGATGTTCAAGCCGGTGCCTCCCAACTATTACATCTCCGTGGTATCAGATAGATGGCTACACGCAGAGACGAGGCTTCCCATCTCGTTCAAGCACCTCATTCTCCCTGAGAAGTTCCCACCTCCGACAGCCCTCCTCAACCTCCAGTCTTTACCACTCTCAGCTTTGAGGCGATCTACTCGAACACTATCCAAACGTTCAACAAGATTCAGATGCAAGTCTTCCAAGCGCTCTATATGTCAGATGAAAACGTGTTTGTTGGTGCACTGACAAGCAGTGGAAAGACGATCTGCACCAAATTCGCATTACTCGAGCTGTGGAACAAGAGTGACAACTCGAGAGCCATCTGCGTTGAACCATATCAGGAGACAGTGGACCAACGCATTATGGAGTGGCTTCGCAAGTTCAAGGATGTGCAGGGTGGGAAAGAGATTGTGAGCCTGATGAGGGAGATGAGTGTGGATTTCCGCTTGCTGGAGAAAGGCGACGTCATCATGTGTACGCCTAGCCAAGTGAGTGGGCAAATGGAAATGTATTTACATGACTGAATTGTTTCTACAGTGGGACATTCTGTTGCACAGGTGGCATCAGAGGAAGAACGTACAGACGATCGCCCTCCTTATCGCGGACGAAATTCAGCTCGTCAGTGGAGAGGTTGGCCTGACATACAAAGTGATCATCTCCAGAATGCAGTATGTATCTGCGCAGACCGAGATCAAGACCCGCATTGTTGCCTTGGGCATATTGCTCGCGCATGCTCGAGATCTTGGGGAGTGGATAGGTGCCCCATCGCATGCCATCTTCGACTTTTCGCCGAGGTAAGCATGTCTGTCTGTTGGGGACAGTCTGTGGGTCACTCATATTTGTCCAGTTTGCGACCGCTCAACATGGACATCGATCTTCAAAGTTTCACCATCCCTCACTACCTGTTGTTGATGATCGCCATGTCCAAGCTGGCATACCTTGCCATCGTAGAGTATGCTCCAATGAAGCCTGTTATCATCTTCATTTCGTCCTGGCGCCAATGCCGTCACACTGTAGACGATCTTTTGTTGTACTGTGCTGCCAACAACAATCCTGATCGGTTCCTCAACATCGACGAAGTGGATCTGCAGCCACACCTCGACCACATCAGCAACAAGGAACTCGTCGAGTGTCTCAAGCACAGGATTGGGGATTACCACAAGGTGCTAGATAGACATGACAAGATTATCGTTGAACGCTTGCTCGAGTCCGGTGCTATTCAAGTCCTGGTAGCTTCAAAAGTACATTTTTCTGCGAGCTGTCTTTGACTGAACTTACATGAGAGAGAACAATCAGGATATGATGTTGAGTCTACCGGTAGCAAGTTACATGGTGATCATCATGGGCATCCAGTTCTTTGAGGGCAAGAAACACTGATATATTGACCACCCCATCATGGATCTGCTGCAAATGACGGGCAGGCCATGCTGTCAAGGCAGGACGAGCGCAGTTGGTCTGTGCTGATGTGCCAGCAGACGCGCAAGGACCAACAAAAAGTTCTTGTCAGAGGAGCTGCCAATCGAGTCACTTTCTGGCACATCCCCTCTGCAATTATTTCTTGACCAAAATCATGGTGGATACGATCAAGAATAAGCAAGATGTGATGGTGAGTAGTTTCGCATTGTATTACGGTGTTCAAGAGCGATGGTTCCTCATAGGATGTCTGAAGCTATCCCAATTCACCACCACGAAGATGTCATTCCCCATCAGATTTATGAGCGTCTGCCTATCAGGCCCAGAAAGGCTGATTTCGAGGCATCGCATTTCAAGACTTTCCTGCTTCTCCAAGCACACTTTGTGCGTATCCAGCTGCCACCCGATCTCACTGCCGACCAGGTGCTCGTACTACTCAAGAAGGTTCTAAATTTGCTCTCGGCCTGCATCAGCGTCATGTCATTAAATGCATGGCTGAACGCACTCGGAGTGATGGATTTGTCGCAGATGTGTGTGCAAGTGATGTGGGAGACAGATTCACCGTTGAAACAAATACCACACTGATTTGAGCCCGAAGTAGGTCTCCAAGTAGTTTTCATCACGCACACTTGACTATCACTCATCTAGGTCATCAAACGGTAGAAGGCTGCAGGCACTGAATCCATGTACAATGTCAAGGAGATGGAAGACGACCAGCGAAACAAGTTGCTGTCATCCCCTCATTCCACCTGTTACTGCACACAAAGACGAAGTGACACCACACTCTGAACGTTGACTAGCAACTGCAATGCATCCAATATGCTTTCCGCGTAAGCAACACTAGTAAGTAAGGATAATGTATGTATGGAAGGCACTATGTAAGTGGAGTAAGTAAGTGCCAGGAGAGGGTTAATTCAGGGCCTGGTCCGATGACCTCTGCCAGAGCTCTAAAGCGCTTCGCTCAGTACACCACATCACTAGTCAGCCCTTTATCTCTAACCTGCTCTTTGCCATATTTTAGTCTCACAATTCATCTCACAGTTCGACATGGGCTTAATGTACCCACCTGACTTGTGAACCAAGTTCGTTTTCACGTATCTTAATCCTCAATACCATAGGCCCAAGTTGAGGGGAAATTTGTTTTTATTGCCATAGTTACTACTAGTGTGTGCCAAGCTTTTAGATTTCTGAACATGACAAACATTTTTTATTCCCACCACCACTATAGCATTGCCACTGCCTCTGAGACCGCCTCTCCGCGTGAAAAGGTAATAAACTGGTGAGGTGACCATTCAATTTATTCATTTAAAATGATAGGCCCTGCTGCCGGAACCTTCTCAGGGTTCTGCGTTGCTTTTTGCTCCCTTATCCCTCATCCCATATTCACCTCTCTCTTATGCCGAAGGTTCGTAGTGCTAATGGGAGGTCCAATCCACCTGAGCCCAACCCCCTTCATCCAAAAACTCCACGACGTCCAACCCATTCAACAGCTGGCAAAGGAGGGCGCGTCACTCAGTTGCAGAAAGTAGGTAGTGTTCTCGAGGAACCACCCAGGACATCTGGTCAACAGTCCAAGGTGGCTGCTCTGTTCGACGAGCCCATCAATCTCATGGCCCCATCCCCGGTGCACACCCATACACGTAAGAAGAAGTTGGATAGGAAACAGCAGGTAGTCTTTCTAACAATCTATGATGTACATGATACTCACCATTAGCCTACTAGGATGCACATGCAAATGCAATGCAAGTTGATCAAATGCTTGCTAATCCCCAGCTAGTCACTGTGCAGTCTGGTCCAATGGGATGTTTTGGCTTACAATTCCAAACACCACGAGCTTCCTACATTGGGACAGAAAATGTGGAGGACTATGGGAGAGATCGATCCAAGAGTGCTGTCACGGTTCCTCCTCACCAGTCTCGATCGAGCTCGCAGCCTTGGTCCTCACCCCAGCTGAGCTCTGTCAGAGTTTCTCAATTACCCTCACATCCCAAACGCGCAGCAGGCATACAGCTATGTGATCTGTTCAACAGATCGTTGTCTAACATCGAGTCAGAATCATTGCATGGCGACCAGGAACAGTGGCCACACACTGCTGAGGTCGATGACAATAGTATGTATTTCTACTAGTTTCTACTATAACGTTACTCACATTCATGCTCATAGGGATGTCTGATTTGAACGGCTTGAATGATGCTCAGACTTGGGAGCGGCAGGACAATGACATGCCCCACCGTCGAACTGACGACAATAGTCCTATGCATAACGTGGACCACTATGACCAGCTGGCGGTTGAGGATCAGCCAGGTCCAGGTAGCCAAGATGTGGGCGAAGAACAGGCCAAAGGTGGTGATGGGCCCGGGGATGTAGATGCTCGCAATGCCGGTGAAGTTCAGCACAGTGACCTCAACGATGAAGACAATGACCAGCGTCATCCCTCCCAGCACCACCACCAGCAAGGATTCCTGCCTCTGAGTTCCATTCAAGCTCATCTCAACTCAGTCCCATTGACGAATGGTGCTTCTCAGGTCATGGACAATTACGAGGAACCTCAGCATCATACTGCAGTACGTCGAGGTGAGGAGCTTGTAAGTTCTTATTGCTCGTATATAGTACAAGTCCAACATTTTTTTTAGCCTGGAACCGACTATGGTGTACTTGATCGACATCATTTAACTAACTGGCGTTGTAAGGCTCCTTTCCCGACCTTTCTCAAAAATGTCTGGAGTGGGGATGACCGTGAGTCAAAACGAAGACATTCTGGGTCTCACAGAAAGGATGGAGATAGTGGAACCACTGCTATCACAGTTCCAAAGACCCACATAGCTGTTGGTGCTATTCCGGGTTCTCGCAAGGGAGCTCCTGCTCCAAGGTCTCGTGAAAATGCTGTTGCACCTGCTCCAAGGCCTCGTGAGCGTGCCCCCAGTATTCCGAGGCATCACGAGGATGCTGCCACTGCTCCAGGGCCTCGTGAGCCTGAGCGCCCCTCTGCTATTCAGGGCTCTCGCAAGGATACCATTACTGCTCCAAGACCTTGTGAGCACACCCCCGCCGCTCAAGAATCTTGCGAGGTTGCCGCTCCAAGACCTCACGAGCACCTCCCTGCTGTTCCAAGGCCCCAAGAGGCTGCTGTTTCAACTTTTCAAGAGGATGCTACTCCTAGTGAGGACACTCCCGTCACCTTGCCAAGTCAGGCCCAACCCCATTGTGGTAAATACTCGAAGAATCCCAAGGGGACTGTTCCACCCAAGCCATCCACAATTGGATTCTACCCGTTCCTCTGGACACAGTTATTGGAAATGGCAAAGGCGGAAGTTCGGCTTGCCCTCTTTCAAACATACCCTTTCCCCCGTGTGCAGACAGCCATGTCTGGTCAGTGCTCAGAGATCCTGTTTGAGGTCATCGCATGCTATGAGGCTGATGGCAAGGAAGTAGAGGCTGGTATGTTGATTGATTTGATCTCATAGCACTCTGATCCAACAACATATACTAGGTTATTTCCTGGAATACAAGAAGGACATGGCCCGTTTAGTAAGTGACGATTCTCGACTAGCATTTATACCTAACATTCTTTTAGCTTTTCAGTGATACTCAGACATTTCGCAGTGAGATCAAGAAGATCGTGCAAGAAATAATTCCCATTGCATACGATCTGACTGCACCCAATAATGTTGCAACTCAAAGTGCACGCCTGCAATTCATCAAGAACAAGGCCGCTACTCTTTTAAACAAGTCACAGTACTTGAAAGGCAGGGTTGATGATCTAGTGCATGTCCGTTGCAATGCATTGTACAGAAAAACACATGACCGTACGCAGGGCTGGTCATCTCACTTTGCCCATCCCGCACTCAAGAGTATTTGCCGCACTGCATTTTACTGCCATTCTGCGAAGTCCCTCCGCAACTTTTCGATGTTTCAACGTGCGGTTCCCAACACTGCTCTTGCACTGGCGGCAGCATATGTATGTTCGATCGCTTGTTCCAATTGTGTTGACGTGAATTTTTCCCCAGGTTCACAGCTTATTGATGATGTGGAAGACATATGGATGCAACAATAACCAGCCGCTCAACTTGGACATGCTCGAAGCAACGTACAAGAAATTGTTGGCAAGTATTGACCAGGTCAAGAACCATGAGTACCATGGGCCCAAATTCCAAGCTATGATGGTGGAATGGGCAGAGAGCGGACTGTAGGTATTAATATGTTACTTCCATCTGGTTATGTTAACGTTTCGACAACTTAGGAATGGTTTGATGATGCAAGTAGATGACAAAGATGACAATGACGAATTTGGTGGCAATATATCTGATTTTGACAAGTCCGAGTAGAGTGTCGAGGGTGATACAGTCGACGATGTGTAGTAGACTACCCTAATACAGATATCTTTTTCTCGAACAGGGCATGACAAGGGTCACAGACTCTACAGAATTGGTTTACTATACAGTGTAGTAAGATCTAGCTACATGACTAACAGATTATACACGCAATACAATGCACACGGATTACAGACTCTGTACTGCAAGTCAGTTTTCCACACGGCTACATGGGTTACAGAGTTTGTTTGCTGTACAGTGACTCGACACGGGCCACAAATTGAACACATAATATAAATACTATAGAGCCTACAGAATTCAGACAGTGGTGCACACGAAATCACAGCATGGTACAATTGGTACTACAAGTCAAGCGAGTCACTCAATTGGACACTCAGTGATACATGCATGGCAGGTCACATGGTGCGCATAAACATTACAATGAGTACATGCCATGTGTTTGGACATTAATACAGACATTTTATGGAGAGTACAGTACATACACTACACAGCCAGTGTGTACAATTCTTGCTGCTTGACACAGTGCACGCAAATAATTACAGCCATGTACAAGTCACATGGTCACTGCACAGCATGTGATGCTGTGACATGGCTGTAACTTGGCTGTACAGGGGGTGACCTTGCCATGGAGCTGTAAAGGGTGTAACTACATGTACAGCTCTGGACACAAGAGTTGGAAATTGCTGATGGCCCTATAGTAGCTTGGCTGGTTCGTGGGATCACATGTCATTGACATCACAGGTCACTGATGGATTGAAGAAGCCTATTTCTCCCCACCCACCTTCACCCGAATCTAAGTCAACAACCATTTGTTGGGTCATGCTCAGCACACTTGTGTGGTCACTGATCACTCCCTTCAATCACTATAGTTGATCTTGAAACGACGGCGGTCAGGGTAGCGGTCAAGCACCCTGATGAGAGCTTTCACAGGCTCAAAGCCATGCCCTATACTGCACCCCTACTACCTGTCCATGCGCATACTGTACACAGCCCTAATCCTCAGAGAGCAGCACCTGACAGGTGCAGCAAACAGGATCAACAGCTAAGTTGTCCCCCCTCAGCACATCGATTCACCTCTAGGGTTGCACTTCATGCCATTAGACTCCCACCTGTGGTCAAAGCAGATGTATTCATTAATATGCTCTCAGCTGATGCATGTGTCCATTATAATCATCATTTACTGTTGTGATATGGACAAAGACATCACATGTCAATAGCAATGCTGTGGAGCCTATGAGCACCTGACAAGGTCAAGGTCAACACCCATCGGAACCAGCCCAGCATCAATAAGCATACAGTTAATCCTAGTAAACCTACATCTGAGGGTCAAATGGATACAATAGATATGAAAGTGAGAAGCCTACTGGGGATGACCTGGCTTTCTTGCACAGCCGCCTCAGCAGGAGTGCCACCACAGCAGCAAATCCACTGATCGAGGCAGGGTCAGCAATAATACCTGGTCCATATAGGTCCACATTAGTGAAGGTGAAAGTCAATGTGACTAGTGCCGAGTCTTGCATGAACATCCATCTGCAAATCTAGATGTGTGTTGATGAGATCAACTCGCTAGTGGAGGAACCATGGCCCAGGGTTGTCCGTCATAAAGTGAGACGTGACATTGTCATGGTTCTGTAGCCCCATAGATACGGTGTCCCCTCTGACAGGGTTCACAAAGTTGTAGGTGCTGCTTCTAGGAACTCTTATGACACCAAATGTGTGCTATAAGAGACCATCAGCTTGCACTCATGTGGAAACCACCGCGAGGTGGAAACACTCGGACAGAACGTGAAGAACGTATGTATTCGAAGTGGGGAAAAAGATGATGATACAGAATAACAGCGACTGCTATTTATGTGGTTGGGAGCAGTGGAGTGTAATGACGTAGTGAGGATATGACGCGATAGCAGCGAGGGTATGACGTATGGCAGAGTTAGGCTTACATCATGCATGTAGAAAATACACTATGGAGATGAACTGCGTGCTGTCAAGCCAAACTTGGTGAATGATGATGTTCAAGAGCAAGGACGAACGCTTACCGGTCCGCCCAATGCACCATCCGGCGATAGCTCTGTCGCAGACATGTGATTTCGATGATTTTTCCGCTAAGAAGCTGATAGACACTACTGTTCCGGAGTAGCTGCGTGGGGTGTCGAGCACCGCTCAGAACGTGTAGTAGCACATGCAACGGAGGGCCTGCCGGCAGTCGGAATATAGCCTGAGGCCGCAGTATTTTCCCTTGGGCGAACCCGGAACCATATTTATGTTCATATCTGCCCAGCCTGGTTTCGGAATACCAGGTGCGCCAGGGGACA
>JBBPSV010001165.1:0-10688 GCA_038093795.1 Retiboletus fuscus | reverse complement strand
ACTCACCTCCAGACCTTTCTCCCCGAGTTAGAATCCCTTTAGGGACGAACGCATCATGCCCTCTGACCCCCTCTGCAAGTCCAGGACTACTACCTGCTAGTCCTCCGGGCTATCTATCTGTTTTACACCGTTCTCACAGAAACTCTCACATATAACTGTACTCAATGGAGTATGGTATGTACCAGATGCATCACACCGATTACTATCAGTTACCATACTTACCAAGAATGGTTATAAGTGTGAGATCAAAGAAACTACCAAGATCTGGGATAGAAAACGATGTTTGATAATACAGGTGTCTGTTTTGTTATCAAACAATTCACTTCACTGGTTTCAGTCTATGGCGATTACTCCAGATGCAGGGATCAAGTCATTACAAGATGTCAAGAACTATGATCTGTGGCATATGCATTTTGGGCACACATCTAAAAATGCCCTCTGTCATGCACACACCTCTACCAAAGGTGTACCATTATTCCCTTCACCACCAGCATCATATCCACCTTGTCCTGGTTGTGCTATGGGAAAGATGCATGAACAAGAACTATCTGCTTCACTCAAGAGAGCTACAACTCTACTTGGAGAAGTCCACACTGATCTAGTTGAACTGCTGACTTTGTCGCGGATCAAGGCCAAGTGGATCATGACCTTTTTAGATGATTTCTCAGGCTTCGCTGCCTGTACATTTATTGCATGGAAGTCTGATGCTCCTAACTGGTTCAAAGCACTGGTTACTTGGGCTGAGACCCAAACGGGTTACACACTCCACTCTGTTCGCTCAGATTGAGGAGGGGAATATCTTAACCAAGATCTTTCGGCGTTCTTCACGTCCAAAGGGATTGTTCACAGGACATCCATTCCACATCTCCCACAGCAGAACGGAAGAGCTGAATGCTTCAATCGGACTATCCTAGAGAAAGCAGAAGCTATGAGACACCATGCTGGACTACTGGATGTATTCTGGCAAGATGCTGTAGAAACAGCTCTACACATATACAATTGTCAACCCATGCGATGTATCAATTGGAGACACCTATCGAACTCTGGAGCGGAAATGTTCCAGATGTATCATACTTCAAGGTGTTTGGGTCAATGGCTTATGTCTTCATACCTAAAGACCAATGAGCCACCAAGCTCAAGCCAAAAGCAGAGGAGATGACATTTATTGGATACGAGTCCAACACCAAAGCTTATCATTTCTGGTCGAAAATGAGAAGATGGGTTATCATCTCATCAACTGCCACATTTGATGAGTTCACATTCCCACATCATCCCAGAGAAGCATATGATAGCCTACCCAACAATCTGCCTTCACCAGATGAAGAGAACAACAACATCAAATCCTGAGATAAAGACTCTCTAGAGAAGGACACTTCTCTATCTATAGGGATTGTTACGCTTGGCCCGGGTAGGGTCGAGCATAGACTCAAGGGGAGTTCTGGGCTAAGAGAGTACCAGCGTTCTAGATGCTATGGTACGACTAAGAACCTTCGGGCAAGGTATCTGCTCATGAAGAGCATGCTCAGCATCGAAGGATACGATGAGTCCGAGGAGGACAAGTCTTATCCCGGTCTTGGGAGATCGAGCATAGGAGTTATCTCAAAGGTAGGATTGAGTAGCTCTAGCTTAAGGAATACAAGCGTAGAAACTACGGTTTATATACGTAGACCATGGAAGGTCATGGAAACCTGTGGAAGGGTCGGGAAAACGAGGGATGAAAAGAGATGTGACTCGGGGAAGCATAAGGACTCGGGATGAGTCGAAACGAGTCACATCTGCTGCGGATCTGTCGATCAACGTCGATCAGAAGCAGCTGTCTATCAAAGATTATCATGAAACGAAGAAGTGGCCGGATCGGCCCGAAGCGACTATGACAACGGGATCATTAGTCGGAAATGAAGAAAAGACGCGGTCCGTGGGAAAATCGTCCTATGTGCCGCACGGGAGAGGTCTGGGTAGCGCCAGACAAGATGGATAGCGATCCATCAAGACTAAGCTAAGTAAAAGAAAAGAAAAAGATAAACAGGGCCAGGTCAACTCGTAACAGGGATCAGAGTCAGAGCTCGAGGTGATCTGCATAATGCACTACTTCCTCGAGATCAGGGACCACAACATCCTGAATCACTAGGATCATCAAGATCATCAACACCTTCCACTCAACCATCATTACACGACTCTCATCACTCCTATCATCCAATGGACAAAGGACCAGATCCACATACTATGGATCCACCACCTAGAGTACCATCACCTATATGGGTGGACACTAGAGAACCTCCTAACTACCCAGGTGCACTCACAAGACCTAAGATGCCTAGACCATCCTCATGGCTTCCACCCAGATGAGCTAAGATGGAATGGGACATTGATCATAGACAACTACCCCATCAGAGGAGACCAGATCGCACCAGATCTGAGAGCCATCAAGAGGATCAGGAGAGACTATCATTCCCTGAACCAAGGCAATCAGGAAGAGCTTGGAAGCCTATGTCAAAACCTGATAATGCATATGGAGATAGACCACCCATTGATATTGAAAAAGATCTCAAAGAAGGGAAGGATCTACTTCAGGAGGAGTCACCTAAACCGAGTGAAGACTCAAGACCTACTAATAAGCAAGATGACTTAGGTCAGATGTACAGCGCTCAATGGTTTCAGGTTCATGCAGTCGCAGCTGCATATGCAATAGGCATACTGGTATGCTACTGAGATGTGGCCAAGCTACCACCTTCTGAACAGCACGACTGGCGCAAATCTATGAAAGAAGAGATGGAATTGTTGAAGAAGAGAGAAGTATGGGAGCTTACAGATCTACCACCGGGACAAACGCCCATAACAGGAAGATGGTCATACATTGTCAAGCCAAATGGACGCAAGAAGTCACATTTTGTAGCAAAAGGCTTTACACAAGTCTTCAGATTGGATTATGAACATACCTTTGCACCAGTACCTTGCTTCAAGACAGTCAGGTTACTATTCACTATCACATGCCAACAGAATTGGCTCATCCACACATTGGATGTCATGACTGCATTCCTCTTCAGACAGCTTGATGAAGAGATCTATATGAAGCAGCCAGAAGGATTTGTTCAATAGGGACAGGAGAAAAAAGTCTGCTGATTAAAGAAAGTGATATACAGATTGAAGCAAGCAGCACTTCAATGGAACAAAGCTCTACACAAGACTCTACTGGAATTTGGTTACCACCATTTATATTCAGATCCAGGAGTCTACATCAAATTCGTTAAAGAAGATATCGTTGTTCTTATCATATATGTTGATGATGCCTTCTTCATGGGCAACAACAATACTCTCATCCTCACGGAGAAAGCTATCTTCATGAAACGATGGGAATCACGAGATCTAGGCAAGGTGAAGGAATACCTCAACATGAGGATTATCAGGGATCGCACCGCTTGCACCCTGAGACTTGATCAAATCAAGTATATTGAGAGGATCATCAAGCATTTTGGTCTAGAAAATGCTAAGCCTGCACGTACACCCCTACCATCAGGCTATAACCCTTCACCAGCACCAGATGACTATACTGCCACACCTAAACTATACACTGAATATCAGTCGATCATAGGTTCCATCCTATATGCTATGCTAGGAACCAGACCTGATGTTGCCTTCACCGTTATCAAGATGTCACAGTTTTCATCAAACCCTACTGAGAAACATAAACAGATGGCGTTATACATCGTTTGCTACCTCCTTGGTACCAAGACTCTTGCCTGCTGTACAAGGGGAGAACACCAGAGACAAAGAAAGGGTTTCTATCATACAGTGACACCAATTGGGCCAGAGACCTGGAGACTAGACATTCTACCACAGGTTATGCTATCCAGTTTGTGGATTGCATTGTCTCCTGGCTATTGAGACAACAGAAATGCGTGGTACATTCTTCCACAGAAGCCAAGTATATTGCAATGACAGAAGTTGCAAAGCAAGTTGCATGGATTTGGAACCTCTTATCCGAACTTGGTTTTACACTGAAAACAGTACCACTTCTCATGGACAATCAAGGTGCAATCTTCCTCACTTCTAACCCAGCTCAAGAAGGACAATCCAAGCACATTGGAATCTCATACCACTATATCTGAGATGCCATCCAGGAGTTTGGAGAGATATCACTATTCTACATTCCCACACAGGAGCAGCTTGCAGATATCTTCACGAAGAATCTCACATGGCAGAAGTTTGAACTGAACCACACTCACATCGGACTCACACCATATCCCAAATCACAATTGAAATAGCGAGGAGGAGTATCGGGAATCATGGTATTCATATCTTATCTTCTTATCAACTACCATGATTCTAGACGGGCCTGGACAGAGGCCATTATGCTATTCCTATTACTCATCATATATGACCTCATAGATAACAGATACCTTATCGTCCAATAGAACAAGAGCTGACTGAGGAATGGCTTGGCATTACCAAGACCATTACCAATACATTACCAATGTATTACTCATATGTTCCATGACATTCTTTAATGTTCCATGGACTTACCTATTATGATAGAGATATTCATACATACATACAGACACAATGTCCTATAAGTAGGACGTGTCTCCACTCTCATAATATAAGTCTTATTCCTACTTGGAACACCCAGTCAGCTACTCAAGACTTCGCTATATGCTTTACAACAACTCACTCTCCTAGAAGTGAGTATCTCCCACTTCAGGCCCACTCTTTCCCTTCATTGCCCTCAGCTGCACACGTGGAATTACCTATGGTATTTCCATAAGGATCGCATCTGGAGTTTATGAACCATCTACCACAGCTTACTGATCCCACTGGTTCTGTGTGCTTAAGCAAGATGGGAAGACTCTTTGGCTAGTCCATGACCTGCAACCACTTAATGCTGTGACTATCCGGGATTCATCAATGCCGCCCTTTGTCAAGCATCTGGCTGAATCATTTGCTGGGTATGCTGTTTACGGTATGCTGAATTTGTTTGCAGGGTATGACCAGTGTCCTCTCCATGAGGAATCTTGGGATATGACCACATTTAACTGTCCTCTCAGACCTCATTGTTTAACCACTCTTCTGATGGGCCATACTAATGCAGTGCAGGTTTATCATGGCGACATTGCATTCATCCTCCAAGAGGAAATCCTGGACCATACTGAACTGTTCATTGACAATGTCCCTATAAAGTCTGAGACTACCAGGTATCAACAGAAAGACGGTTCTTACAAAACCATCCCTGAGAACCCAGAAATTCGGAAATTCATTTGGAATCATCTGATTGTCACTCACCAAATTTTGCAGTGTTTCGAGAATGTCGGAGCTACAGTGTCTGTGAAGAAATTGTGTTGGCTGCTCCCGAGGCTACCATTGTCAGGCACAAGTGCATGTTCGAAGGGTGAATCCTGCACAAGGCTAAAGTTCAGAAAATCCAAGACTGGCCAGAGTGCAAGAACCTTACGCAGGTTCGTGGATTTCTAGGCACCTGTAGGGTGGTTCGTATTTTCATTTGGAATTTTGCTTTGATCACACAACCACTTGTCAATTTGACCCGGAAAGGCATTCCTTTCAAGTGGGGTGAACCACAATGAGCAGCGATGATTCATCTGAAGGACAAGATTATTAAGTCCCCTGCACTGCAATGCTTGGACTACAAGTCCAGACACAAAGTTATCCTGGCTGTGGATACTTCGGTTATTGCGGTTGGGTATATTCTGTCGCAGGACAGCGAGGACAGCAAACACTATCCAAACTGATTCAGTTCTATCAGCCTCACCGAGGTCGAGAGTCATTATTCCCAAGCGAAACTAGAGCTTTATGGACTGTTTCGTGCATTGCGAGCAGTTTGGGTTTTTATATTCAGAATTGCTAACCTCACAGTAGAAGTGGATGCTAAGTACGTCAAAGGGATGATTAATAATCCTGACCTCCAGCTGAACATGACCATCAACTGATGGATTGCGGGAATCCTTCTTTTTCATTTCAATCTCATTCACATTCCCACCGTGGGGCACACTGGCCCAGACGGACTGTCATGTTGCCTGCCATCCGATGATGACCCTCCCGAGGAGGATGATGTCAAGGATTGGTTGGATGATGCCTATTTCTTTTTGATTTCCTTGCTTAATGAATGCCCCCTTCCTTCCCTTACCCCTTCGGAATTCCACCCATACCCCTACGATACATTGGACACTACCAGTTCTTTCAACTGCCTTGCAGACTTCCAGACCACCACTTCGCTCGCACCAGTTTACCCCTTCCTACTTCATTGCTTTGTTCTTTCTCCTTCGGATGATCCTTCCTCTTCGGGAAATCCTGTTATACCCAGATCTGCCAAGGCTGTTGCCAAAGAGGCTCAGCTTGATTGGATTCGGAATTTTCTTGAAACCCGTGTGCGTCCCACTGATCTCTCTGACACAGAATTCCAGTCCTTTGTCAATTCTGCAACCCGATTCTTCATCTTAAACAGCTCCCCCTGGCATTGGGAACCTCATGGTCGGCACCAATTGGTAGTACCAGAGCAGCGACGTTACGGACTCGTCAAGGAGGCTCATGACGACCTCAGACACAAGGGTGTCTTCTCAGTCCAGACCTGTCTGCTGCTTCGGTTTTGGTGGCCGATGCTGGTCGACAATGTCAAGTGGTACCTCCGAACCTGCCACGAGTGCCAGATTCATCAAACCTGAAAGTTGCATATCCTGCCTATGGTTCCTATCATCAGTGGCCTCTTCCATAAGGCCCATATCGACACAATGGTTATGCCATGCTCAGGTGGCTATCGCTTCATTGTCCAGGCTCGGTGTGCTCTGACAGCATATCCAGAATGGCGTATGTTGTGTTCGGAAAATGTGGTCGTGCTCACTTCCTTTATTTTCGAAGATATCCTATGCTGGTGGGGTGCCCTCTCAGAAATTGTTACTGACAACGGTCCTGCCTTCGTCCAAGCTTTAGATATCCTTGCAACCTGATACCATATCTGCCATATTCGGATTTCCCCCTACAACTCCCAAGCTAATGGCATCGTCGAGCGATGGCACCTCGATGTCCGGGAGGCCATCGTCAAATCTTCCCAGGGGGGGGAGCTGTGCTGGCATACTGCTGCTCACTCGGTTTTTTGGGCAGAAAGAGTAACTATCCTGAAGTCCACTGGACTATCGCCCTACTTCATGGCCCATGGCATTGAGCTGCTTTTTCTGTTTGATATTTCTGAGGCTACCTTTTTAATTCTGCTTCCTGACACTGACCCGCTTTCTTCATCAGGATTAATCGCCTGGCATGCCAGACAGTTACAGAAGCACCAGGAAGACTTGGAAGCTGTTTGTCAGCATGTCCTCCAGGCTCATTTCAAGTTGGTAAAGCACTTCGAAGCTGTATTCAAGAATTGGATTATGGACTATGACTTCTGTCCTGGAAGTCTGGTCTTGGTTCAGAATACCTGAATCAAGAAGGAGCTAAACTGAAAGACAAAGCCGAGGTACATTGGTCCAATGGTCATCCTTTGCAGGACTTCAGGAGGATCGTATCTTCTGGCCGAGTTGGACGGCACAGTTTCCAGGCTTTGATATGCAGCGTTTCGACTTATTCCATATTACCAGCGATTCAGAACTTCTGTTCCAGTCACCCAGCTGACCAGCCTAGATGAAGAAGATCTGGATAACCTGGCAGGAGAAGATGTTGAAGAGCCGGACAATGAAGAAATGGATGCTGTTGACTTTGAATAACCCCATTCCCTCTCCATCATTAATTCTGACACCGATACCATCCACCTGATACCCAAATACTGCCATTGTTCATATGATAGAAATTCCGTTTCACCCCAGGTTTAGACTGGTGATATGTACTCACACTCTCTCCTTATTGAAAAACTGAAAACAAAGTTACTAAAAATTCCACAGACAGTCATAGTACAATAGAAAAGATATACCATCGAAAAGAACAGTCATAGAAAGAATTCTGATATCACACAGAAAAATCCCGAATGTGTCTCGCAGTCATTCCAAGTACCCCTTAGTTTCTCCTGCATATAGAGACATGACACACATTTTAAATACCCTCCTTCACACTTTTTTAGACTCTTACACCAGGGCAACTCAGTAGGAGCAGACACAAAAGAAGACTGAAGAACACAAGTCAGGTCGGATGCTCGCACATCGGGTTTAATTATCTATCCTATTTACTCACATTCACTTACCTTTACTATTCTTTTACTTAGACCGCAGATTTGGACGGACTTGAGCATGCAAGAATTGGGATTTCCTTTGGACATACAAATGTGACCAGGAATTACAAGTACACTATGACAGGATAGTAACTATGAAGATGAAGAAGGGGGGAGCACCTACTCGATCCTGCGCAACTCCTCCATGGTCTCCTCCATTACCCCCAACACCTCCTTGTGCTTGACCTCAAGCACCTTGATACTGGCCTGGATTTGCTGAATCCTCTTCTGGAACTCAAGGAGGCAGTGGATAGCCACGTTGTGCTTCTTCGCAGCCTCGGACCATCCAGATGAACCAGACACCTTGATGGTCACAGTCCTCGCCTTCGTCTTGGCCTTGACCAGCGTCGTCTCTTCCTCGTCCTCGTCTTCAGAGACCTTGATGATCCTGGGCATCAGCTTTGTCACCCAAGAAGGTCATGCTAAAATTCCGATTAGCGAATGCATGAGAGGGACGTGGATTGGACTTACTGGGAACCATGACCTCCACTTTCCCCTTTCGCCTCCCATGCTTTACTGACCAGCTGCACTTGACCCTGGAGAGTGAGCAGCTCGTGCATGCTGCCCCCTCAATCCTGATGCACTCCCACTTGCCTTGGATGCACTTTTGCAGGGCAGGAGTGGTTGCACCCTCCCCTTCTCCTTCGCTTGCCCAGGCTGTTGGGTGTCTTCCTCAACCTCAACCTCGTCATTGTCATCATCCTCGATGCACTGATGCTAAATCTGAGTCAAGTCAGGATTTTCGCATAACAACCAACCACTTACCTTCCTGTTCCTGGCCGTCCTCCTCTCGAATGACTTGTCCAAGACCAAGAAGGCCTCAGACGACATGGCCCACATCCCCTGCACAGACCCTGATCCAGATGGGACCAGTGCTTCTTCGACCTCCATCGCGCCCTTGGTGTCTTGCGTCAGTTTGAAGGCAGGTGCAACAGCAGAGAGAGGGGGTGCTGCCAACACTACCTTCCAGTCGGCGTGCTGCTGGTCGGCCTTGGTGATGTTCTTGGCCATGCTCTCATCAAGCCTGGCATTGAGCCCGAGCAATGCAGGATCCTCCATCGCCTTCATAAGAAGATTCTGCAATTTGATGAAGTTAGTACCGTTAGAGTGGCAACAAGCATAGCGGGACGCACCAGCACAATGCTCCAGTTCCTTATCCACAACTCCTTGTCATCCCTCAGTTCTTCCTTGTCATCGGGCATCATCTTCATCAGCATAAGGACGTGTTCCTGAACATCTTTGAACATCTTCTGAGCCACTGCGTGCTCAGCCGCCTTGGGATCAGATTTCTGCATGAGGGTGGAGAGGTGCGATTGGAAGTCGCTCATGGTAGTAGGGGGAATGGGGAGATGATGATGGTGATAGCAAAGGTGGAATGCGGATGGCCACATGTCTTGTACAGCCGTTTGGACTCAGTCGATTTCCCGCATTGTCATTTGAAACTCAGAATATTCCCATGCCATAGGCTCGCGTGCGACTGACTGAGGACAGTCAGTAGTCAAGTCCCCCGTGGGTGTAGAGAACAATAGTTCTCTACACTTATATCCTTTTTTCCCCCCACATTCCTACAGCATCTCTTTGTCTTCTAGAACGCTCCTCTCAAATCCCAATCGTGGTCTGGCCATTCCTGTTGCTGTCCATAAATCCCAAATGCTTGGTAAGTCGACCCAAAATTCTGTGGTAAGTTGGGTTTGTTATATAAATTCTGTACTTTGTTTGGACGGTCCTTTTCACATTTCCTCATGTGTTTACATATCATGTGACCTCAAAATAGACACTTCACACCATTTGGGTGCAACCTGACATTCACTTACCTCATTTCCTATTCTATTTATATGTATCCAGGGGCATCATCCCATTTTGTCCATATGTCGTTGGCTTTAGGTTTTGAAGGACATTAGCATCTGGATTGGGTCATGTTATAAGTACTTTGTACCTAGAGTCATAATTCAGCTTTGCTCACTCGCATTTTTGGATCGTCTAAGTCTGTCATCGTCACCGTCCATCGTCCATCGTCACCACGCATCATCCAACATTTCCAACTTGTCGCTCAATGTCTCCCCTTCATTACTTTTAATTCCGGATACAAATTCCACACATAGGAATTCTGGAAAATTCCCTTCAACTCCATTCCAACTTGGATTTCATTTGGGTTTACCAATTCTGCTGGGTAAAATTCCTGAAGTCACCTCCTGACCTTTCCCACTTGCCAGAATCCCTTAGGAATGAACTCATCATACCCTCAGACCCCCTTTTTGCTAGCTCAGGCTGGAATGCTTGTTCCTGCAGGTCCTCCGAGCTTTCAATCTCTTCAACGTTGCAATGCCTAACCCCAAACCAGGGCATGCAGCACCCCATAATCACATGTGGGAATTTCACTTCGCTTTGGTGGGAACAAATAAACTACATACTCTTGGCTACAACATTGCCCCCTGGGTCATGTGATTTGGTCCAGTGTCTGTGGAGATATAGCCATTTTCGCACA
>JBBPSV010001164.1:0-10694 GCA_038093795.1 Retiboletus fuscus | reverse complement strand
GGGGAGATCCGTGAGTGGGAGGACGGTGGGGACCGGAGTAGGTTCATATCCCATCATTAGGTAAAACGGGGATTTACCGGTGACGGAATGAGGGCGGTGATTGTGAGCAAATTCGGCATGGATCAGCCGATCAGCCCATGTGGTGGGGTTGTTCCCCGCAAAGATCTGTAGGTAAGTCTCGAGTTCCTGATTGATCCGCTCGGTTTCTCCGTCAGACTGAGGGTGATACGCGGTTGATAACGCAAGGGAACATCTGAGAAGCCTACCGAGTTCTTTTGCGAAGCGAGAAGCGAATTGGGGGCCTCGATCTGAGATGATCTTCTCATAGAGGCCGAATCTGGGGTAAACCTTTTTGAAATAGAGGACGGCAACATCCTCCGCAGTGGCAGTTTTAGTGGTGGGGCAGAAAATAGCCCCCTTCGAAGATGCGTAGTCGGCCCAGACTATAACAGCCATGAAACTGTTGGACTCAGGGAGATCCGTGATCATGTCACAGGAGATCTGCTGGAATGGGCGAGTGGCAGTGGACTTGTTGGGGGTGAGCGGAGGGGTTGTGGGGTGAGTATTGACCTTGTGTTGCTGACAAAGGGCACAGCCCTCGACATACTTGCGAACGTACTGGGCCAACCCAGGCCACCAGAACTCGCTCGCAACGAGCTGTCGAGTCTTAAGAAAGCCCGGGTGACCAGCAGACTCATGGTCATGACAGCGCTGCAGGATAGACTTGCGCAGTCCATTGACGGGGGGAATATAGACGTGTCCTTGGTAGGTTAGGACGCCTTCGTGGAGTTGCCAGTCACTGAGGCGGGAGCGAAAGGCGGGGGGAATGGAGCCATCAAAGGCTTGGAGGGTCTGGAGGTATAGGGGGTCGTCCTTCGATGTGGTCTTAATGTGGTCCCGGAGTGCGGAGTCAATGAGGCGGACAAAGATGGAATCTGGGAGGAGGACCATCTGCGTATTGTCCAGGGCATGGGCGAGGAAGTCGGGGTGGCGGGATAAGGCGTCCGGCCCTGCAAGGAGGGAACCGGGTACATGAATCATTTTATAGTCGAAGTCCGCGAGGTCGAGTAACCAGCGGGCTTGTCGACGATTGAGGTTCTGAGGGGCACGGAAATAAGTGAGATTCTTGTGGTCAGTGAAGACCTGAACCGGCGAGGAGGAGCCGTGAAGGAGATGCCGCCACGACTTTAAGGCACGGATGATGGCGAGGAGTTCGCGGTCGTGAATGTCGTAATTACATTCCACGGGGGAGAACGACTGGGAGAGGTACGAACATGGGTGCCAGGCCCCGTTTTCGTCGGTCTGTAGAAGGATGCCACTGGTGGCCACGCCAGAGGCATCGGTCGCAATGGCAAACGGTGCACTGGGATCGGGGAGGCGTAGGACGGGTTTGGAGAGGAAGAGTTCCTTCAGGTGAAGGAATGCAGTTTCTTGTGACGGACCCCAACTCCAAGGTTGGGTTTTCTTAGTAAGATCTATGAGGGGGCGAGCTATGGTGGAATAGTCCGGGATGAATTGCCGGTAGTGGTTGGCGAATCCAAGGAAGGACCGGACTTCTTTGACGGAGGTAGGGGCCGGCCAAGAGGTGATTCCGTCAAGTTTAACGGGGTCCATGGCGAGCTTTCCGGGGGAGAGGATCATGCTGAGATAGTCCACTTGTTCTGTGGCGAAGAAACACTTGGACAGACGAAGATGAAGGTCGAGTTCTTCCATACGCTGGAGAACCCACTTGGTTTGTTCCGTGTGGAGCTGTTCGTCAGGGGAGAAGATAAGGAGGTCATCCATGTAGATGACGAGCCACCCTTCGGAAATCATATCCCTGAACGAATCATTCATGAAACGTTGGAACGTAGCGGGGGAGTTAGTCATGCCAAAGAACATGACCATGGGTTCAAAGAGGCCCTTGTGTGTGAGGAAGGTGCCTTTCCATTGGTGTCCTTCTTTGATTCGGACGTTGTTGTAGCCCCATCGGACGTTGAACTTGGTGAAAACCTTCGCGTCTTGTACCTTGTTGATGAGGTCGTCGATCCGGGGTAAGGGATACGCGTCCCGGATCGTCTGGTCGTTGAGCTTCCAGTAGTCCATACAGGGTCAGAGCTTTGGGTTGCCGTTGGCGTCTAACTCTTTCTTCTGGACGAAGAAGAATGGGGATGCTTGGGGGGAATTCGAGGGGCGGATAGCACCGGACCAGAGGTTCTCTTCTAGGAAAGCTTCGGTGGCCTTGCGTTCTCTCAGGGATAACGGATATAGCTTGCCGATCTTTGGTTCAAAGCCTTCCTTTAGGTAGATCTCGTGGTCATAAGTCCGTTCTGGTGGGAGTTGTCCGATTGGTTGTTCTTCAAACACCTTTTGGAACTGCTCGTACTCCGCTGGGAGGATAACCTCGGGTTTCTTGTTGAACTCCGCTTGTGCAAGTTGCATAGCAGAGGTAATCTTGGCGATGACTGGGGAGCCTAGGGGGTAGAATCGCGATCCACACCGTTGGATTCGGCCGATTCTGTAGTGGTCGTGAGCTCTCTGACAGAACTCGTTCTCCGTTTCTTCGTCAAGATACTCATAGAGTTGGGCGTGGTCAATGCAGTTGACCTTGACTTGTCGTGGGGGGGTCCAGTCGAAGCTGGGTCTCTTCTTGTACCAGTCAGCGACCTTGGTAGGGGGTTTCTCCATCCGGAGAACATCGAACATTAGTTCCTCGGGTATACCCGCAGAGTAATAAGAGACTAAAACCGAATCATCGGTTACTCCTGCGACGGATACCTTGGATCTAAACTGTGCAGTGTAGTTAGCCAGAGAAGGGGAGTACTCGCCCTTCTTTCTGGGGATCATTCGCTTGGTGGCTAGCCAAGTGAGCGCGTTGGTGGTCGATTCTGAGTGAGAGAAAACGGCCTCGAAGTCGGAGACAAAATCGGACCACTTCCCAAGAGAGAAGCCTCCGCCGGAGATCTTGGATTCTCGGAAGGTATTGGCCCATGTGGATGCCGTACCTTTCTTCATGAAGGAGAGTGCATAGGCGATACGCCTAGCATCGTCGTTGTAGATTTCTGCGTTGATGGATAGGTACAGTTGTACCGAGCGAAGCCAAGGCTTCGCTTTCGTGAGGTTTCCGTCAAAGTCTTCGGGAACTCCGAGACAGATTTCCGTGGGCTTGGTTCCCATGATGGGAGTCTGGGGCTGAGGGGCTGGGGGTGCCGTAACTGGGAAGATGTGACCGCTTTGAGCAATTGGTGTCGGTGACGGCGGGGTGGGGCTACGAGGGATAACTGTGCCGGCTGAAAGCTGGTGGGACAGTAGTCTAGAGAGTTCTTGTGATTCTGCTTCCTCTGTGGGAGAGCGTAGCTCGAGATCTAGGTCGGGGTTATCAGAGCCTTCAGTAGGAGCTTCTGAGTCCGATGTTTCTGAGGCTGAGGACTCGTGGTCTGGGGATTCTGTGGCTCTCCACGATGTGGAGATTGGTGGCGGTTGGGCTGAGGAGGAGGGCCTACTCGATGGTAGCTGCGACGTGGTAAGCTAGAGCTTTTGTTACGCTTGGCCCGGGTAGGGTCGAGCGTAGACTCAAGGGGAGTTCTGGGACTAGAGGAGTACCAGCGTTCATGACGCTACGGTACAACTAAGAGCCTTCGGGCGAGGGATCTGCTCACGGAGAGCACGCTCAGCGTCGAAGGATACGATGAGTCCAATGAGGACGAGTCTTATCCTGGTCTCGGGAGATCGAGCGTAGGAGTTAGCTCAAAGGTATAATTGAGTAGCTCTAGCTTAAGGAATACAAGCGTAGAAACTACGGTTTATATACATTGGTCATAGAAGGTCACGGAAGCTCGTGGAACGAGCGGGTGAACGAGGAACAAAGGGAGATATGACTCAGGGAAGCGTAGAGACTCGGGAGGAGTCAAGTCAAGTCATATCCGCTGCGGATCTGTCGATCAATGTCGATCAGAAGCAGCTATCTATCAAAGATTATCATGAAACAAAGAAGTGGCCGGAACGGCCCGAAGCGACAGTGACAGCGGTGTCATTAGTCGGAAATGAAAAGGAGATGCGGTCCGTGGGAATATCGACCTACGTGCCGTATGGGGGCGGTCTGGGTAGCGCCAGACGAGATGGACAGCGATCCATCGAGACTAAGCTAAGTAAAAGAAAAAGAAATAAATGAACGGGCCAGGTCAACTCGTAACACATGGCATGTAGGTTGTTATCCCATGGACCATATCATACATTTCATTTCTAACTAATGACCCCACTGTCATTGTCGCCTCGGGTCGTTCCAACCGCTTCTTCATTTCATGATAATCTTTGATTGACAGCTGCTTCTGATTGACACCAATCAACAGATCCGCAGCGGACATGACTCGCTGAAGGACAACAAACCCAGCTCCTATGGAGAAGACCAGGTAGTATAAAAGGTGAGGGGTGCGATGGGTTTGTCCCCAAAGAGGGTTCAAGGCAGAGGTGAAGTGCCAGAAGGGAATGGTCCAGGAGGTGTTACGATTTATTGTGCCCCTACACTTTTTCCCTCGCTTAGTCCTAGTTGCAGCTTGCTCAGCTGCACCTCATCCCTCGCTTAGTCTAGTCCTGGCCCACCTGGACAGTAAGCCCACCGACAGTCCTCGCCGGACTTCACACCTATGTGCAACCTCGAACCCACTAAGCATTCCCTTGCTTAGTCCCCATGGTGGGCCCGTCCTGGCCCTTCCTTGATCCTAGCTCATTCCACACAACCAGAACCCCAAGTCTCATAGCGCTGGTCTCTTCGTGAGCATCACCAATTGAGCATCCCTCCAAGACCCCATCCCCAGTCCTCAGCCCGGGACTCCAACAGTCCACTCCTAGACTCCTCGACTAATGATGTAGTCCACTCATGGACCGACAGTATGCTGCATCGCCTCTGTCCCTAACCCCTGACATCATCACAGACCCCTCTTGCCAAGTCCAACCTCAGACCCTCTCCTCAGCCTGGCCTCTCGCCCATGCCATGCACTGCTCCTCTCGGGCCTCACCCCGAATGTACACCTAGCCCTCAGACCTCCCCGTCCTTGGTCCCAATCCTCTGGTTCCCCAATGGAACCTGTCTCAGTCCCTCAGCCCTTCAGCTGAGCTCTGGCCTCCCAACCAGACCCTATGCCAGACCCTCGGTAGGATCACTCACATATCCCTGGATATCTCCTATCCGAGTCCCACCATTGACAATGGCATACACACCTTTCCTTAGCTTTAACCTTTCTTAGAACCTCACCTCGTGCATCCCTTCTATTACCATCAAAGGCGATGCTTCTTTTGCTTAGCCAAGATCATTGATCGACAGGATGCTTCCTGATCGACAGATCTGCAGCACATATGACTCATTTCATTTACCATTTGCCAAGTCATACTTCATTGTTTCCTTTAGAGATGTGCACCTCTCATCCATTCGGCACATCTCCCATACTTAGCCCTACCATAGCCGGTTCCCCATACTTAGACACCCAGTCTGTGCACACACCTGCCCCCTATATAATAGGTGCTCCACTGTCCTCAGTACCTTAGCTTAGTCTACCTGATTCTACCTGAATCATCGTACCTCCCTAGATTCATAGACCCACCAATAATACCAACGCCTTCATTGTGACTCTCGTCTGAAGGCCGTCTTGACCCTCGACCCAGCTGCCTACCATGTAGCCTTAGAATGTGAGGACTCACCTTCTCACAACCCCACTCATCTCTAGTAGCCCACCACCTGGACTACTAGAGCTCCAGTCCTAGAAGGCAGCTTACCCTCAGGTCTATGTGCAACCCTACCCAGGTCACATGTAACAGGAGGAAGGATATTCCGGACGTGTGTCCAGAGAAGAGAGCAATAGTCTGGTAGTGAGAATGGTAGTCCAATGGTAGATACGATAGTCTGGACATGTGAGTCCAAGGGGAGAGCGGTGTGGAAGATGGCAGAGACAATGACAGTGACGAGTACGTGCGTGCGTGTGTGTATGGAGAGGATCCTTTGATCCTCAGAAGTCAAAAGATGTATTTGAAAACCAAAGGTACAAGACTTTATAGTCCGGGCATTTCCCAGGACTGTCAGGGATAAGGAACACGAACTCTAACTATAAAATGAAGCAAAGGTGATGACAAGCAGTAGTAATAAATGATGACGATGAATGAAAGGGGTAAAGATAACTACTTGTAAGTGGTATGAAAGCAACCGATGAAGACCAAACGAAAGGACTAATAGACCAGACAGGACTAACTGAGGACTAGAAGACCGGGTGAGGAAGGATGGACCGGACTAGGTAAACGATGACCAGATGGAGTGTACACAACGATGGACAGTCTGCAGGATGTGGTGAAACGATGGGATACAACACTAGAGATGTATGAGTCTCTACATTGCTTTGACTCATCCCAAGTCCTTACACTTCCCTGAGTCATGTCTCTTTTAGTTCCCTGGTTTTCCTGCTCGTTCCATAGAGTTCCATGACCTTCTATGGCCCGAGTATATAAACAGTAGTTTACACGCTTGTACTCCTCAAGCTAGAGCTACTCAATCATACCTTTGAGATAACTCCTACACTCGATCTCCCAAGACCAGGATAAGACTTGTCCTCCTCGGACTCATCATATCCTTCGACACTGAGTGTGCTCTTCGTGAGCAGATACCTTGCCCAAAGGTCTTAGTTGTACCATAGCATCAAGAATGCTGGTACTCCCTAGTCCCAGACTTCACCCTTGAGTCTATGCTTGACCCTACCTGGGCCAAGCATAACAGTGGACCTGTTACACGTGACCCGGGCAGGGTCGCGCATAGACCTGAGGGTAAGCCGCCTTCTAGGACTTGGGCTATAGTAGTCCGGGGGACGGACTACTAGAGGTAAGTGGAGGCGCGAGAAGGTGAGTTCTCACGTTCTAAGGCTACATGGTAGGCGGCTTGGGTCGAGAGTCGGGGCGGCCTTCAGACAAGAGTCAAGGTGAAGGCGTTGGATTACGAGGGTGTCTATGAATCTAGGAGTGTACAGTGATTCAGGTAGACTAAGCTAAGGTACTGGGGACAGTGGAGCGCCTATTATATAGGGGTCAAGTGTGTGCACAGACCGGGCATCTAAGTAAGGGAACCGGCTGTGGTAAAGCTAAGTAGAGGAGATGTGCCGAATGGATGAGGGGTGCACATCTCTAAAGGAAACGGTGAAGTATGACTCGGCGAATGATTAAGAAGATGAGTCATACGCACTGCGGATCTGTCGATCAGGAAGCATCCTGTCGATCAATGATCTCGGCTAAGCGAGAGAAGCATCGCCTTCGGTGGTAATAGAAGGGATGTGCGAGGCGAGGTTCTAAGAAAGGCTAAAGCTAAGGGAAGGCGCGTACGCCATTGTCAATGATGGGACTCGGATAGGAGATATCCAAGGATACGTGAGTAATCCTACCGAGGGTCTGGCATAGGGTCCGGTTTGGAGGCTGGGGCTCAGCTGGAGGGCCGAGGGACTGGGACGGGTTCTGTAAGAGAACCGGTGGACTGGGACCAAGGACGGGGAAGTCCGAGGGCAGTGTGCACATTCGGGGTAAGGCCCGACAGGGTCAGTGCATGGCATGGGTGTGAGGCCAAGCCGAGGAGAGGATCCGAGGTTGGACTCGGCGGAGGGGGTCTATGACGTCAGCGGACCGAGACAGGGGCGATGCAGCGTACTGTCGGTCTACGAGTAGACTACGTCATGGGTCTAGGCGGGGAGTCTAGGAGTGGACTGTTGGAGTCCCGGGCTATGGCTAGAGACGGGGTCCCGGAGGGATGCTCAATTGGTGATACTCACGAAGAGACCAGCGCTATGAGACTTAGGGGTTCCGGTCAGGCGGAATGGACTGTGATCAGGGGAGAGCCAGGACGGGCTCGACGTAAGGACTAAGCAGGGGAGTGCTTAGCGGGTTCTCGGCGATGTGTAGGTGTGAAGTCCGGTGAGGACTAGCGGTGGGCTGGCTAGCTGGGTAAGCCAGGACTAGGCTAAGCGAGGGATAAGGTATGGCTGGGTAAGCCATGACTAGGACTGAGCGAAGGAAAAAGTATAGGGGTACGACGAATCGTAACAGGACCATCATTCCCATGATTTCCAAAGCCACTTTCTCCATTACACCCCTCTTTGTCTACTCCATCTGTTCCCTCGTCGAGTTTATCTACAAGGCCCAGAGTCCTGTTCATACTGACACATCCATCGTGTCAATGGTCAAAGTGCTGTCCAAGTTTCATGGAACTAGGCAAGCCATCATTGATGCTGAGGCTTGACAAGGCATCAGTGGGGTCAAGGCAGATTTCAACATTCTGAAGTTAGAGCTCATGCAAAGTTTTGCACACAACATCAAGGATAATGGTACACTGATGCAGTACACTGCTGATGTCACTGAACATCTCCTCATCACTCACTGTAAGCTCCCGTTCACAAGAACCAGCCAGCAAGCAAGCTCTTTCATGGATCAGATTGTGGTTCTACTCAATCAAGAAGAAAGTATATGCCATTTTGACCTCTACCTACTCCTCTGCCAGTCAAAGGAGCCGCTTGAGAATATCATCGTCCTTGAAGATGAGGATATCTCAACCATCAATCCAACATCATCTCTCATTACCCACATCCTCTCTGGCAAGGAAACTTCTTTCACTGGACCACACCCTTTCTGCAATTTTTTCGCAAATCCCAAAGGTCTCCTATTGTCATCTGGTGCCATTGCATTTCATGTTACTGTCCAGCCCAACTGGAAGGGGCTCATGATCACAGAGATGCAGGAAATTTATCCATTCCCCAATGCTGTGCAGTATATAGAAAATTACATCTATGTTGCCTTGAGTGGAGAGCCAACCCCTTTCTGGTCGCTGTCATCAGGAAGATTTAATCTTTGGCATAAATGTCATATTCAGCAATACTCATCATTCCGGTCATGCCACATAATGCGCAGTCAAGTCATTCAAGCTTATCCTTGTTCTGACATGTACCCATTCAGGGCTCATGATGCCGTCCTTCTTGGTCACCCCGATGCCAACAATGTCATGGGTAAGTACTCTATACTGTATTGTTCATGCATCCTGATGGGCTTTCAGATGTGGCTCGGATCAAGGCTATATTTTTACCGAAGGTTCATGCAAATGTCACTCTTCCCCCCTACCTGGAATCCCCTCTTCTTTTTGTTGAATACTTCACTGTGTGTGGTACTCCCAAGGGTGACCCGGAGTGTGTAGGTCTCTACAGAGTTCGGCGTCCACCTCCCATCAGTAGCGCTGCTGACGTTTCGAACTTCTATGCTGTGGTGCCACTGACGGATATAGTACATGCAGTGGAACTCGTCCCCGTTTTTGATACTGTCATACTAGATATCGACGTCTCTAAAGCATTGTGCCTAGAGGCCTACCAAGAATACTATGTAAACTCTTTCGCCGACAAGGAAACCTTCAATGTTATGTGTTAGCTTGCTAGTAGATTCCCCTTATTCCCTACGCCAATTCCATGTTGTGGATTCTCTCATTTGATCAGAGGATACGACGGTTGATATGATATGATCAAGGGCTAGTGATCAGTGGTCAGAGATACAAAACTGAACATGATAATCAGCGATGATCTGAGATCCACCCTCAGGCGACCTCAAGCGAATGCGTCGTCCCAAAGAAGAGAGCATTAGGCCAAATGGGCCAATTTTCGCGCTAGTCCAAAAAAGAAACGAGCGAAGGGCATCCCAAAACCCATTTCACATTGCCGATGTGGCGCATATTATTTGTACGCATCACTAATAATGTCCCAGGAGGGCAGCAACTCGGTCTGATCGACACCCCATGTTCAACAGCGCATCCAATATTGATGCCAGTCATTCGACGTTCAGCGAGGTTCACAAGGACCAGTACGTCTACTCCAGCACTCAAGTCAAGGGCAACTACACAGTCAATACTATCGTGCACGGTAATCAAGTCTTCCAAGACACATTGGGTGAGAATACTAGCTTGTGCTACCACATGTGCGAATTTTCAAGCTGATTGACTGCGTTGAAGGGTTAGTGAATCTCCACCGCGCCAGTATTCCTGGCGCGGCATTTGACTCGATTGATCGTCATCCTGCTCCAGCTTGCCTTCCAGGCACACGGCTTGAGCTCCTTGCACGCCTCGCAGAGTGGGTCGACAACCCTGATGGCAATCAACGCATATGCTGGTTGAACGGTCCTGCAGGGTCTGGAAAATCAGCCGTCGCTCAGAGCATCGCAGAAAAATATGCAAGTAAACGTCGACTGGCAGCAAGTTTCTTCTTCTCGCGGAAAGAGATACTGCGTAGGAAGGCACAAGGATTCTTCCCAACGCTCGCCTGTCAGATGTTGGCATTCGCACCATCCATCAAGCCAGCCTTGATTGATGCCCTCGACGCGGACGCCACGATCCCCACCAAGATACTACTAGAGCAAGCGCGCAGGCTGCTCCAGGAGCCGATTGTGTCCTCCGCGACTTCATTTCCCGATCCGGTTCTGATCGTTGTTGACTCGCTCGACGAATGTGACGATGTGAAGATGGCGAATGAAATCGTCCATCTCCTCAACGGAATCCTGTGCCGCTGTCGCTGGCCACTCAAGGTCTTGTTTACAGGCAGGGCTGAACCTCACATTTTCCACACCTTCCAGCATTCAGAGCTGCGGAGCGTGACTTGTTCACTCCAATTGCAGGACTTTGGCGTTGACGACGACATCCGAGCCTATCTCCGTCATTCCTTTGA
>JBBPSV010001163.1:0-10699 GCA_038093795.1 Retiboletus fuscus | reverse complement strand
CTGCTCCTGCTGCAAGAAGTGATACTGTTACGAACTCTTTTCTTATCTTATCTTTTTCATCTTATCTATTACATACCACAAGTAATATGACCTCTTGTCAATACTTTTTACTTTTCTTGCATGTGACTGTGAGATACTTAGTCATCTGACCAAGCCTAGACTCTTTAGTCAGACAACCTCATGTTATTAATCTCCATCATTGATGATGTCATCACTGACTGATATGTACTATTATTAGATACCATAGCCTCACTCGCATGGACCAAGTCCATAATATGTACAAACACTATAAACATATATAAGCAATGTCAGTCCACCAAGAACTCCAGTCAAGTTCTTGTTAGTTTTTCCCATCATTCACTCATCTCTAAAGTAAGCCTAGTGTGAGATAGCCCAAGCCATTGTTTGGTTTGAGGTTGTCAACATTAGAACTTGACTATCTTCACTTGCCCTATCTCACACCTCTTCTCAATGCCTGTCCTAGTGACGCAGATGCAGCCCCTAGCATTAAAGGGATATAGCCAGACCCTAGGCTTTTAAGGGAAATTCTCATTTTACTTTCCACCACCACTTGGCTACCTTTCCATTTTACATAGCCACACACACTAGAGTGTGGAGAGACTTGTCTGCCTGTAAGAAGTGAGTAGTTGGTGGCCTTGAGAGGTCTTAAAGGTTTAAACACTGCCATACCTACATACTTTTCACTTCTTCTGCTCGAAAGGGCATATCCACATGAGGCACATTTATTCTATTGCTAGTCCATACCACTTCACATGTCGAAAGAGTGGTCTTGTGCCCGACCTCTGTGAAGTTATGTACATTTCGAAGTTGAGAAGTCAGGAAGGTCATTGACCTGATTCTCACTTTGTTGGAGAGCGAAGAGCCTCACAAGTTTTAAATTTTCTTTTACAAAAGGATGTTCCTGATCCTTAAAAGCTTAGGATCCCAAAGCATGCCAATGGGCACCTTCCTGGTTTGACCAAAAGTCAAGATCAAACAGGAACCATATGTCTTTCCTAAGGTTGACCTGAACAACAATTTCCTCCTCCCGAAAATTAAACAAGAAGATGAACTCCCAGAACACATTCTAGAGTTCATAAGGGCAGGTTTTACTACAACACGCTCCCAATATGAACTGGAGCATCTCTATGAAGCCAAAGTGTGGTATTGAGAAGCATCTCCCTACTTCTTTATCCAAGATCACAGACTTCCTCCCATCCCCATAAGGCAACCTGTGGGCTCTGAGAGAAGCACAAGAATTCTCAGGAGAAGAGACCTCCTCAGAACACCTTCACAACTCCCCACCATCCTCACCAAGAAATCTGCTGCCAAACGAAATGGACAGCATCGATGCACCCACAAGCCCTGATCTGGCTCAATTGATCGCAACAATGCAGGCCCAATTAATGGTCATGCAAGCCAGCCTGGAGTAGGCAAACACAAGGGCGAGAGACACCGAATCTAGGGTGGCTGCAGCAGAGATGGTTGTAGCCAGTAGACATAATGTAAACATCTCAAAAAAGTTAACTATGGTCCTGGAGCCCCCTACATATGATGGCTCCTACAAAGAATTCAGAAGCTGGTGGATACAAATGAAAGTATTCATTGAAATGAATGACAAGGCTTATACCTCAGACAAGAAGAGAACCCTAGCAGTTCTCACAAGGATAGGCTCCAAGGACAGAAAAGATCAGCATGGAGCTGCTGACTGGGCATGGATGCAAATACTCTGTGCAATGCAAGACAATGACTGGCCCTCCATGAGTAATCTGGAGGATACCCTCAAGCTCAGGTTTATCCCTGAGAATGACCAAGACCAGGCCATGAAGGAACTGGTCAAATATTGACAAGGAGAATGCCAAAGCATTCAAGACTTCCTTATCCAATGGGAAGCAGTCTACATTCGGGCCTGTGGTGATTCAGCCACAAGATATTTCGACAAGATAGCGGTGTACTATCTAGAAAACAACACCAAAGATGACATCATGAGAGTCATCTATCAAGAAGGATCAAGATACTCCTTGGTTGAAGAATACCTCCCAGAAATAAGACAGGTAGGAGCAAATATGGAAGCTTTCAAGCTTCACAAAAAGAAGACCTGGTATTCCCAGGCAGAAGCCAAGGAGTCCTCAGGCTCACAAATGTTCACCTGCAGAGGGGAGCTGATGGACATTGATGCAGTACACAAAGGTCCCCTCAAATGTTTTAACTGCAGAGAGGCTCATATGGTCAAAGACTGTAAGAAGCCAAAGAAGGCATGCCCCGAGTGCAAATTCCTTGGGGAAGGGCATAACTGAAGGTGCTCAAAATATTGCAGTGTCCATGCTACAAGCACTGAGTCTTTGGATGATGAAGAACTACCTTCATCAAAAGGAAAAGGAAAGGCAAAGGAGTCCACCTTAAAGGCTATCCAAAACATGTCCTTGGTAGATGAAATCAAGGCATATCTCAAGGACCTTCGGGTCATACAGAAGAAGCAGGGAAAAGAATAAAGTCTCAGAGCTGACTGGGTACTCCTGAGACTTCCCTGTGGAACAATATTTCCTCTTATAATAGATTTTGTAATTTAGATACAGAATATGGAGAAGAAGAAGAAGACTTCTTCAACTCCCAGGATAAGACAGTTTACAATAGTGACTTGGACAGTAGTAGTGATACATACACTGAAGCCAGGTCCCAAATAGGGCTTGCTGCACGGGAATGCAGGCTTAATTCAGCTACAAAACAAAAAAATAATTTATATACAAAAGAAATCCTGGAACGGATCCTAATATGATCCACAAGGCAGAAAAGAGAGCTGTGTCTTATGATAAAAGTGGCTTCACCAACCACTAAACATAGCATGCACCAAGCTGAAGTGCTCCTAGACTCTGGAGCTAATGGAATCTTCGTAGATCTCGCTTGGATCACGAAGAACAAAATAAAGACCACGGAATTAGAAAGACCTATTCCAGTATTCAATGTCAATGGTACAAAGAACTCTGCAGGAAACATCACACACACCACAGAATTAATCATTGACTATCAAGAACACTGAGAGAAGATAACAGCAGAAGTAACCGATCTTGGAAAGAACCAGATAATACTTGGATACATGTGGCTAAGCAAGCACAACCCTGAGATTGATTGGGAAGAAGGAACCCTTCAACCCACAAGATGTCCTTGGACATGCTATTTATTATCTGACTGAACCATATTCCTAAGAACCTTAGAAGAAAAGGAACTCAACAACATCCCATATGCTTATTGACAGATGAAGAAACTGGAAATAGTACCACCTAAAAAGAAAGAACTCAGTGTGGAAGAAATGGTCCCAAAAGAGTATCACCAATTCTTGGACGTATTCTCAAAGACTTCCTCAGAGCGAATGCCCATAAGTGTTACATTTCATTCCCTTTTCTCGCCCCTGTCTTCATTTCAGTGCCCATCCCTGGCCACCTTTCTCCTTAACCCCATCCTGTTCCCTAGACCATGAGTAGATCATCATTGGACCTTTTCTTTGTCCTATGATCCCCTTTCTTTAGGAGATACCCTTGATCGTTGGACTTCACCTTTCCCATACTTATTGAGAAGATCATCCTTCGATGCTCAGACTCCTTCTCCTGTAGTTTCCTTACTATAGGACTTTATCCTTTTCCATCGTTAGATATCTTTCATCTCTCAATGTCCCTCTTGATACTTGCCCCAGACTCATACTACAGTTGTACTCCAACCCAACCTAGTATCCTTTAGTTCATTAGTTATCATTCAGTAGTACGCTCATCTTGTACTTCAATCCCTCTAGTACATAGTCTCAATTCTATGAGTTACTGTGGACCTCGTTTGATCCCAGCCTCAGTCCTTGCCCACCCTTTGCTTCCACAGCAGGGTAGTCCTCTAGTAGCACCATGGCTAGAGGTTCCTAAATGTTGTCCAAGCTTCCGACCATCCCCAGTCTGCTTGACTCTTTGAGATAACGCCTAGCCCACAGCAAAGCGTAATAATAAGAAAACCATGGGATGACGCCATTGACCTAAAAGAGGATTTTAAACCATGAAAAGGAAAGCTCTATCCCATGTCAGTAGATGAGCAAAAGGAAGTCTCTGACTTTGTGGATGACCAACTACGAAAGGGGTACATAAGACCATCAAAATCACCTCAAACAAGTCCAGTATTCTTTATTCCAAAGAAAGATGGGAAGAAAAGGATGGTGCAGGATTATCGCCATCTAAACTCAGGAACCATCAAAAATAATTATCCACTTCTGCTCATATCTCAGATTGTAGAACGACTAAAAGGAGCTAAACTATTTATGAAAATGGACTTATGCTGGGGATACAACAACATTCACATAAAAGAAGGCGATGAATGGAAGGCAGCCTTTGTATGTCATAGAGGAGCCTTTGAACCCCTGGTTATGTATTTCGGAATGTGCAACTCCCTGGCTATGTTCCAGATGCTGATGAACAACATCTTCACTGACATGCCAGATGTTTGTATTGTATATATAGACGACATACTTATTTTTACCAAAACAGATGATGAAAAGGAACACAATTGAATTGTGATGGAAGTGTTAAAGAGACTAGAAGAACATGATCTTTTCATCAAACCAGAAAAATGCATCTTTAAGGTGAAAGAAGTAGAATTCCTTGGAATGATCATATCGGAGAACGGCATCATTATGGAAGACAGAAAGACCAAAGCAATCTGTGCCTGGCCCACTTCCATGAATGTAAAAGGAGTACGAAGCTTCTTAGGTTTGGTGAACTTCTATCGCTACTTCATTAAGGACTTTGCTATAGTGGCTAGACCACTTAACAACTTAACAAAGAAAGATCAACCCTGGAAATGGGGGATGAAGGAATAGGAAGCCTTCAATAACTTAAAAGAAAAATTTATTATGGCACCCATGCTTGTGTATCCAGATGAAGATTGCAAGTATTACTTAGAATGTGATGCTTTGGATTTCGTGATAGGGGCTGTCTTATCATTGCAATGGGAGGGTATTTGGTATCCTGTTGCATTCTCATCACATTCCATGTCTCCGGAACAAAGGAACTATCCCATAGCAGACAAAGAGATGCTAGCCATCATTTTAGCATTAGAACAATGGAGACATCTCCTAGAAGGAGCCCATTACAAATTTGAAATTTGGACAGACCATGCAAACCTCCAATATTTTATGACATGCCAAGACTTAAATCGAAGACAAGCATGATGGTCTCAATAGCTCTCATGCTTTAACTACGAATTAGTCAAAAAGCCTGGTGCTTCCATGGGAAAAGCAGACACCCTTAGCCAATGAGAAGATCATGCCATTGGAATAGAGAACAACAACAAAGGCGTCCAAATGATCCCCACAGAACATGTGAGAAGAGCAGAAAAAGTAACTTGGGTTCACACAGAAGAAGAACAAATCTTCACCTGAGTAAAGAATGCTCAATCTAACTTAAGACAAGCACCTGGTCAACAATTCCTAAGGGACAGAACCAGCTTGTTCAAAGAAAATCATAAAATCTATGTGCCTGAGGAAGATATGCTTTGCCAGGATATTATTACTCTCTATCACGATTTGACCCTGGCAGGTCATGGAGGCGCAGATAAGACTTATGCCCTCATCTCCCGATATTACACATGGGAAGGAATTAGAGACAATGTAAAAGAGTATTGTTTCTATTGCAAAAGATGTAATAGAATGAAACCAACCAACATTCCCCCAGCAGGAAAACTCATTCCCAATTCTATTCCAGCAGGACCCTGGCAAGATATCTCCACAGACTTTATAACTGACCTACCCCTATCCAATAATTATGACACCATCCTAGTAGTCATTGATCGATTCTCAAAAGAAGCTGTTTTCATCCCTACAAATAAAACTGTCATGTCTCTGGAGACAGCTAAACTATATAGAGACCACATTTGGAAAATACACAGACTTCCAAACTCTATTATATCAGATCGAGGTCCACAATTTGCATCATAGGTGATGGAAGATCTAGGGAAATGTCTCAAGATTGAACTTCGTATGTCTATGGCTTTCCACCCACAAACAGATGGCCAAACAGAGCAAGTTAACCAAGATCTATCTCAATATTTACATCTATACACAGCCAAAAAGCAAGAAGCTTGGTCAGAATGGTTAGTGCTGGCACAATTCTCATACAATCAACAAGTTCATTCGGCAACTGGAAAGACCCCATTCCAGATTACCCAATCCTATGAACCAAGAATGGGAATAGAACCACCTTCTAATTTAAAGACTTCTGTCGTCTCATACTTTGCCAAAGAATGGCAGGACATGCTAGTGCAAGTCAAAGAAAACTTAGAAAAGAAACAGTGACAAATGAAGGAACAGGTAGATAAACACCGTTCTGAATCTCCAAAATATGAAATAGGAGACGAAGTGTGGCTGGCCACAACAAACCTTAACTTAATGAAAAATGCATTTCTCAAAGAAACTCACAGAGCAATGGCTCAGCCCTTACAAGGTCATAGAGTTGATGGGACCTAACGCAGTTAAATTAAAACTACCATGAGGACTGCGCATTCACCCAGTTGTGAATGTAAGTCGCATTAAACCCTATCATGCTCCCTTGATGGGACAACCTTCTTACAAACCTGGACCGGTGGAAGTAACCAACAAAGGGGAAGAGCTACACGAAGTCAAGTACATCGTAGATTCCAGGTTGAAAGGATGAACCTTGAAATTTTTGGTTCACTGGAAAGGCTACCTGGAGGAAGAATGCTCCTGGGAAACTAAGAAGAATGTCGTGAGATATGCAAAGGATGCGGTCAATGACTTCTACAAATGTGTTCCAAATGCTCCTCGGAGGCTGCACCTCACATCTAGTCTATTTAATGAACTCTTCGAAGATTACAGACCATCTTACAAAGAAAGGTCCACCTGGTCTCACCTGGAAGTCAAACCATAGCAGGGAGGTAATGTTATGAACTCTTTTCTTATCTTATCTTTTTTATCTTATCTATTATGTACCACAAGTAATATGACCTCTTGTCAATACTTTTTACTTTTCTTGCATGTGACTGTGAGATACTTAGTCATCTGACCAAGCCTAGACTCTTTAGTCAGACAACCTCATGTTATTAATCTCTGTCATTGATAACGTCATCACTGACTGATACATACTATTATTAGATACCATAGCCTCACTCGCACAGACCAAGTCCATAATATGTACAAACACTGTAAATGTATATAAGTAATGCCAGTCCACCAAGAACTCCAGTCAAGTTCTTGTTAGTTTTTCCCATCATTCACTCATCTCTAAAGCAAGCCTAGTGTGAGATAGCCCAAGCCATTGTTTGGTTTGAGGTTGTCAACAGATACATTAATCATAATAAAGCAGGGGCATGAAACATTAGGGATATGCAGAATGGGTGTAGTGCAAAAGATTTTGCATAGTGTGTCAAAGTGGTGTTGGAGTGGTGTCCATACTCATGGCTGGTCCTTGCAGGTCAGGAAGGTAAGAGGGGTGACAATGTTGGAATAATTGGAGATAAATTTTTGATAAAACTTAGTAAATCCTAAGAAGAAGGGGGTTCCCTTGACTAAGGTAGGAGGTTTTCATTCTGTGATGGCAGAGGGTTCCTTGGGATCCATTTGTGCAAGCTCCTGACCAATGATCATGTTGAGATATTCCATGGTGGGTGTGTCAATGGAGCATTTAGTAATCTTTAAGATAGGCCATGTTTATGAAAGCATTGAAGAACTCAATAAGTTCATTTGTGATGAAGAGTGAGAGAACCATTGGTATGGATACCTAGATCAACCATATAGATTTTGAGTCATGCTTCTGTGATCATGTCAGTGAAGATATAATTCATAAATGCTTGGAAGATTGCCAGGGTATTATAGAATCCAAAGAATATAATGGTTGATTGAAATAAACCAAGGGGGGTGATGAACACTGCTTTCCATTGGTCTTCTTCTCTGATCTGCACATTGTTATATCCCCATCTGATATCAAACTTGGTGAAGAAGGTGATGTCCTTCATTTCATCTATTAGTTCTGAGATAAGAGGAAGAGGGTACATATTTGAATGGTATAATTACTGAGGTATTGATAGTCCTGGATTGGACAAAGGGAGCCCTCTTCCTTGGATATAAAGAAGAAGAGGGCAGCCTGAGGGGGTTTGGAAGGTATGATTCATCCAGTTTTGAGGTGTTCTTCAACAAAGGTTCTACAAGCCTCTTTCTCTTTTGGGTTAAGGGGATAAAATTTGGCAATCTTTGGAATGAAGGTATCTGTTACAAACCTCAGGATATCATAGTATTTTTCTTCCTATTCATCCTAGCTTTCTATAATAACTTTTACATATAACCCCTATCTATTACAAGGAGAGCTACATGCTCAAGCCTAGACAACCATGCTGGTAACTCATGGCATACACATGTAAGTCTAGATCTCCTCATGTCAGTCTACACTACCTCATTATACACTACCCTACATGAGTTCACCCTACTCATGTTCACCTACCAACTTCCTTCACCCCCTCATGTACATAGCCTTATCATCCACTATTCTCACCTAGTCCTTATTGTAACATATCATATCATAGATCTAGTATATACAAGTGTAAACCCCACAATAGTATATAAAGTCTCCCAGAGACTTGACTGGCCTCTAGTCTTGTCCTCTTGGAGTTTTCCCCTACTCCAGTACTAAAAGTCATTCCCTGCTTGACCTCTTGAAGGCTTAGCATCCTAGTAAGGTGTTTGCTCATTTCATTAGGACAAGACTTTATTAACTAGGCCCCTGGATTAGCTACCCAGTTTCCATCTTGATACCTTGTGTTCTCACCAGTAGGACCCCTTTCAATAGTCACACCCTTGAATTAATCATATTTGCTAGTGACTACTTGCATTAAGAAAGAGGAGTATCCATTCACAGCCCCTCCTTTCTTTGAGATAGCTGAAGAGACCCAGTGACAGAACCTTGAATCCAGACCCATTTTTTCCAGAGCCAATCAGCTGGCTCTCTAGTTATCATACTTGTAGTCCTGCACCTCACTACTTGCCCTACAAGCGAAATGAGTCAGTTTACTGACCAGTATCAATCATCAGATCACTGCCACCACTTGAGGTTCCAGAATACTAGAACAGAGTCCAAGAAGATCTAGAAGCTCATCAGAACCAACAGAACAAAGCCACTGGACCTATAACCTCCCTACCAACTCCACCAGTCCCAAATCAGAACCAGCCAGTGAGATGCTTATTGAACTTCTCACTTATCATTTCCATCAAGTATTTATCCTGACAGAGGTTGTTCAGATCATACAAGAAGGAATACAACTTGGTATATAGCAGCAACATGAGAGGAAATGGGCAGAGTGAGAATCTGAGAGATGTAACCAGATCTGGCAGAGAGTACTACAGGCACAAGAACAGGTTGAGGCACACCTTTAAGAAGAGAGAGATCCATCTAGATCTTTTAGTTTTAGCCCTTGGATCAACCTTATGCCACACTGCTGGTTTCATGGCCCTACATCCCCTCCTATTCTACATCATTGTATTTCACCTTTGTGATCTACAGGCATACTTTGGCTACCTACATGTTACCATATGGATTACATTGCTCATTAGCAACCTACATACACTTCTTACCATCCAAAGAGTCCCTAGATTTGCACCTAGACCAATTCCTGTACAAGTATCCAATAGAGACCAACTAGCTCCTCTGCCCTACATCAGAAATCATGAACAAGACCCTCTTTCTGATGAACAGACCAGAGTCCCTCTTGTACCCATAAATGGAAGAACCTTCCCACTATAAAGACAGACCTCCATCTCATCAGGATCAGAACCAGAGAATCTAGATGAAATAAACTAGATTTTGTTGAGAATCATGGTATTCTATTCTTAATCTTTGATTCTAGACCATGATTCTAGACCACATCACATGATCTTATCATGATGATTGTGCTTATGCTATTCATATTATGCACCTTACTCATTCATGAGATAAGAGGTATTTACACCATTGGTTGGCTTACTGATACTACTGTGGATTACTCATAAGCCATTATCTATCCACTTACTGATCACTCACATGATCAGATATATATAGGAGATACATATATAAGTACAAATACTTCTATACCCTATATAAGATGAGGCCTTTTGCCCATCTTAAATAAGAACATTTCACCTCTCTTCATTTTAACTCCCACCTGAGTTATCTCTCAGAGACTTGACTACTATCCATAGTCCTCTACCTGGTGAGTTCTTCCACCAGAGACCTCCCTTTGCCCAACTGTGCTATCAGGGTTATTCCTGATAGATTTATGATAGAACAACTCTTGATTTTCACTGTATCTATCTACATTGTCACCCTAGCCTCCTTAACCTTCCTCATCAAACATATTATCCCAAGAGAACAACCCCTATCCTTTACCATCCAATTGTTACAACTTGACCTGTTTAATGTTTATTTATTTCTTTTTACTTAGCTTAGTCTCAATGGATCTCTATCCATCTCATCTGGCCTCACCCAGACTACTCTCACAATACATAGGTCATTACCCCATGGACCACATGTCTTCTTTCATTTCCAACTACTGACATCATTGTCATACATTGCTTCAGGTTGTTCCAACCATCCTGTGTTTCATGATTATCTTTGATTGACAGCTGATTCTGATCAACACTGATCAACAGATCTGCAGCAGATATGACTCACCTTGACTCCTTCTGAGT
>JBBPSV010001161.1:0-10711 GCA_038093795.1 Retiboletus fuscus | reverse complement strand
TATAAGAAGCTTCACCCCAAGGTCTTCCCTCCTTAGAACTCTATGCGCTGGTCTCTTCGTGAGAATCACCAACCGAGCTCTAACACACCTGTCCTTGATTAATAGCATGTCTTACTCCCCGTCCACCAAGTCTTCCCTCACCGAATCCTCTGTTACCTTCACCGACTCCGCTCTCCCCTCCCTCGAGGGAGTCGATGACTCTTCCCCCCTCACTCGGGAACTTTCCATCCTGACTATTCACCCCCCTATGGTCCTTGCAGACGACTGCATCAGCACTGAAGCCACCCCCGGGTGGAACACTGCTCCGCTTCCTTGGCCCTCTGTCCTCGACGAGGAAGAGAAACCCAAGACTGTCCTATCTGTCAACATACCCCACTTTGCCTACACCCTCCGATCTGACCTGCTGTCATGCGAGTCTGGACGACTCCTCCAGACCCGTCTCTGAGATTCCCGTTTGGCCGCTACTATGCAGGCCCATTTAGATGTAGATTCCCCTTTCGAGTCCTTATACTTAGCCTTTTTACAGGTCTCTCGTCTCGACCCCATCGCTTCTTTCACCTCTGCCAATGCCCAGTTGGAGTTTTTCTCCACTCAGCTCCGTCTCGTAGCCCACCGCATCCGCTCCTACCTCTTATCCGCCATGCATCAGCTAGACATGCTGGATTTCATTGCTGACATTGAACATTACTCGCAGGACTTAGCTAGGGCAGGTCTTCCTCTCCCCCCCGTTCGCCCCGTGCCCCCTGTCGAAACCATTCTAGTTCCTTCACCCGCCGAGCCCACTGCTCCGACACTGTCTGCGTTGTCATCCCCGCTCTCTCCCAGCGAAGTGAACCTCATCGATCGACTCGAGCAGGTTCATCTCATGAACGAAGGTGAGATCAGCCTCAGTCCTGATCACCCCCTTTACAACGCGTCCTGCTTTCACTGTCACCGCCTTGGACACTGGCGCATTGATTGCCCAGAGTACAAGTGCCCGTTCTGTCTCTGCATGCGCCCCGGACACATTCAGAACCAGTGCCCACTCCACCGCTGTCCCCGCCCAGCTACCCCATCCTCATCCTCCCAATCCTCTAGCTCCTCACATTTGTCGCGAAGGTCGCACCGTCCACGACCTCACCCGCTTGCATCCAGGATTCAGGATGAGCCGGAGATCGACTATACAGACGACGTATGGGACGACACGGCTTACGCCAACGTTACTGGTTCCCCCAACGGGGGCTACATCGACCTCTAGATATCCTCAAGTGGCATTGAGGAGCGTAAGAAGGGGGTAATGTTACGAGTTGACCTGGCCCGTTTATTTCTTTCTTTTCTTTTACTTAGCTTAGTCTCGATGGATCACTATCCATCTCGTCTGGTGCTACCCAGACTACTCCCGTACGGCACGTAGGTCTATATTCCCACGGACCGCATCTCTTCTTCATTTCCGACTAATGACCCCGCTGTCATTGTCGCTTTGGGCCGTTCCGGCCACTTCTTCGTTTCATGATAATCTTTGATTGACAGCTGCTTCTGATCAACACCGATCGACAGATCTGCAGTGGATGTGACTCGTTTCGACTCATCCCGAGTCCTTACGATTCCCCAAGTCACATCTCTTTTCATCCCTCGTTTACCCGTCCCTTCCACAGGCTTCCATGACCTTCTATGGCTCGCGTATATAAACCGTAGACTCTGCGCTTGTATTCCTTAAGCTAGAGCTACTCAATCCTACCTTTGAGATAACTCCTACACTCGATCTCCCAAGACAGGGATAAGACTCGTCCTCCTCGGACTCATCGAACCCTTCAACGCTGAGCGTGCTCTTCGTGAGCAGATACCTTGCCCGAAGGCTCTTAGTTGTACCGTAGCGTCAAGAATGCTGGTACTCCCTTAGCCCTAGAATTCCCCTTGAGTCTATGCTCGACCCTACCCGGGCCAAGCGTAACAGTGAGCTCTTCTTCGGGTTCGAAGAGAGTGTCGAGGTCTAAGTCCGGGTTGGTGTCCAGGGACGACGCAGTGTCTTGGGGGGCTTCCGACTCAGATAGGTCGGTGGGCGGGGGTTCTCGTGGTCTAGACCAACGAGGATCGATGGTGGGTCGTTGGGACGCAATGGTGGTTCAGGGATTCAAGGGATCTGCTCACGGAGAGCACGCTCGAGAATCAAGGGGTATTGGAGCTACAACGGAGGTAGTCCACACGAGATAGAAGCTTGATCTTTTGTTACGCTTTGCCGTAGGTTAGGCGTGATCTCAAAGGAGTCAAGTGGACTGGGAGTCGGAAGCTTGGAATGACACAAAGTACCTCTAGCCGTAGGGCTACTAGAGGGCTTCCCTTGAGGTGGACTCGAAGGGTGGACGAAGGCTGAGGCGAGAGGTTCAGACGAAGTCCACAAGAACTCGTTGAATTGAGAAGATCAAGCTTAGTGTTACAGATCGAGTGCTACGGTTTAAATAGATGAACCGTGGTAATCGAGTAGAACTGGGTGGAATATCATAGAACAAAGATGAGTCAGTGTTTACAAAGCATGGAAGTTGAGAGAACATTCAAGAATGTTATGAGTAATACAAGGATAAAAGATGTCAGCGAACGGGGCTCGAATGACAGGACGACAGGATACAAAGCGAGAGGTAAGCATAAGGTCAGGAAACATAGTGGAAAGGGGCAAGGTAGGGAAAAACGTAACATTATCTCAAAGGTAGAATTGAGTAGCTCTAGCTTAGGGAAGACAAGCGCAGAGTCTACGGTTTATATACACAAATCATAGAAGATCATGGAAACCCGTGGAAGGGACGGGCAAGTGAGGGATGAAAGGAGATGTGACTCAGGGAATCATAAAGACTCGGGATGAGTCAAGACGAGTCACATCTGCTGCGGATCTGTCGATCAGTGTCGATCAGAAGCAGCTGTCTATCAAAGATTATCATGAAACGAAGAAGTGGCTGGAACAGCCCGAAGCGACAATGACAACGGAGTCATTAGTTGGAAATGAAAAAGAGATGCGGTCCATGGGAATATCGACCTACATGCCGTGTGGGAGTAGTCTGGGTAGCGCCAGACGAGATGGATAGCGATCCATCGAGACTAAACTAAGAGAAAGAAAGAAAGAAACGAACAGGACCAGGTCAACTCGTAACATTACCCCCTTCTTATGCTCCTCAATGCCACTTGAGGATATCTAGAAGTCGATGTAGCCCCCGTTGGGGGAACCAGTGACATTGGCATAAGCCGTATCGTCCCATACGTCATCGGTGAAGTCGAGCTCTGGCTCGTCCTGAATTCGGGACGCAAGCGGGCGAGGTCGCAGACGGTGCGACCTTCGCGACGAACGTGAGGAGCTAGAGGATTGGGAAGATGAGGACGGGGTAGCCGGGCGGGGACGGCGGTGAAGTGGACACTGGTTCTGAATGTGTCCGGGGTGCATGCAAAGGCAGAACGGGCACTTGTACTCTGGGCAATCAATGCGCCAGTGTCCAAGGCGGTGACAGTGAAAGCAGGACACGTTGTAGAGGGGGTGATCAGGGCTGAGACTGATCTCACCTTCGTTCATGAGGTGAACTCATTCGAGTCGATCGATGAGATTTACTTCGCTGGGAGATAATGGGGATGACGATGCAGATGGCGTCAGAGCAGCGGGCTCTGCCGGCGAAGGGACTAAGATGGCTTTGACTGGAAGCGTGGGTCGAATGGGAGGGAGAGGGAGACCGGCTCTGGCCAGGTCCTGCGAATAACGTTCAATGTCAGCAATGAAATCCAGCATGTCTAGCTGATGCATGGCAGATAGGAGGTAAGAACGGATGCGGCAGGCTACAAGACGGAGTTGGGTGGAGAAAAACTCTGACTGGGCATTGGCTGAGGTGAAAGAGGCAATGGGGTCAAGACGAGAGACCTGTAAAAAGGCTAAGTATAAGGATTCGAGAGGGGAATCTACGTCTAAGTGGGCCTGCATAGTAGCGGCCAAACGGGAATCTCGGAGACAGGTTTGGAGGAGTCGTCCGGACTCGCATGACAGCGGGTCGGATCGGAGAGTGTAGGCGAAACGTGGTACATTGACGGACAGGATAGTCTTGGGTTTCTCTTCCTCGTTGAGGACAGAGGGCCAAGGGAGCGGTGTGGTGCTCCACCCGGGGGTGGCTTCGATGCTGAGGCAGTCGTCAGCGAGGACCATAGGGGGGTGAATGGTAGGAACAGAGAGTTCCTAGGCGAGGGGAGAAGAGTCATTGACTCTCTCGAGTGAGGGAAGAGCGGAGTCGGTGAACGAGGATTCGGTAAGGGAGGATTCGGTGGACGGGGAGTAAGACATGTTCTTTGAGAGGTAAGGAAGTTGTTTAGAGCTCAGTTGGTGATTCTCACGTAGAGACCAGTGCATAGAGTTCTAAGGAAGGAAGATCTTGGGGTGAAGCTTCTTATAGCTTCAGAGGACTGCTTGGGCGTGTTTGAACTCCTGTTCCAGGAGCCATGTGTCGTCTGAGGCGGTGAACCCATGCCAGCGGACTAGGAACTGTTGGTTGGCGGCGGAGCCCCAGTATCATACGATCTTTTCAATTTCGTATTGTTCTTCGCCATCGATAAGGTCTGGCGGAGGCGATGGGAAGTTGGGGCCATGTACGAGGTTCTCCTTGTATGGGGTGAGGAGCGAGGCGTGGAAGACCGGATGTATTTTCCATGTCTTGGGGAGGTGGAGTTGATACGTGATCGGGGACAGTACCTTGACAATGGTAAAAGGTCCTTCACGTTTCGGGGCAAATTTCGGGTGAGTCAGGTTGCATTTCAAATTTCTGGCCTCGAGCCAGACCTGGTCACCTTTTTCGAACAGGGTGAAATTCTTCTTGTTTCTGGAAGCCATGACTTGCCTCGCTAGTTCATGCACAGCAAGGGCTTCCTGACGGGCCGCGGTAAGTTCCTTGATGCGATCTTCCACAGCGGGGAGGTCCATGAGTGGGAGAACAGTGGGGACCGGAGTAGGTTCATATCCCATCATTAGGTAAAACGGGGATTTACCGGTGACGGAATGGGGGCGGTGATTGTGAGTGAATTCGGCATGGATCAGTCGATCGGCCCATGTAGTCGGATTGTTCCCTGCAAAGATCCGTAGATAAGTCTTGAGTTCCTGATTGATCCGTTCGGTTTCCCCATCAGTTTGAGGGTGATACGCCGTGGATAACGCAAGGGAACATCCGAGAAGCCTACCGAGTTCTTTTGCAAAGCGAGAAGCAAATTGGGGGCCTCGATCGGAAATGATCTTCTCGTAGAGGCTGAATCGGGAGTAGACCTTTTTGAAATAGAGGGTGGCAACATCTTCCGCAGTGGCAGTTTTAGTGGTGGGGCAGAAAATAGCCCCCTTCGAAGATGTGTAGTCGGCCCAGACTATTACAGCCATGAAACCGTTGGACTCGGGGAGATCCGTGATCATGTCGCAGGAGATTTGCTGGAACGGGCGAGTGGCGGTGGACTTGTTGGGGGTAAGGGGTGGAGTGGTAGGATGGGTGTTGACCTTGTGCTGCTGGCACAGGGCACAACCCTCGACATACTTGCAAACGTACTGGGCCAAACCAGGCCACCAGAACTCGCTCGCAACGAGCTGTCGAGTCTTAAGAAAACTGGGGTGACCAGCTGACTCATGGTCATGACAGCATTGGAGAATGGACTTACGCAGTCTGGCAACAGGGGGAATGTAGACACGACCTTGGTAAGTCAGGACGTCATCATGGAGCTGCCAGTCACTAAGGCGGGAACGAAAGGCAGGGAGGATGGAGCCGTTGAAGGCCTGAAGGGTCTGTAGGTATAAGGGGTTGTCTTTTGACGTAGTCTGAATGTGATCCCGAAGGGCGGAATTGATGAGGCGGACAAAGATGGAGTCGGGGAGGAGAACTGTCTGTGTGTTGTCCGGTGTATGGGCTAGGAAGTCCGGGTGACGTGATAGAGCGTCTGGACCAGCGAGAAGAGAACCAGGGACATGGATCATCTTGTAGTCGAAGTCCGCGAGGTCTAAGAGCCAGCAGGCTTGTCGACAATTAAGGTTCTGGGGGGCACGGAAGTAGGTCAGGTTCTTGTGGTCGGTGAAGACCTGGACCGGTGAGACGGAGCCATGGAGGAGGTGGCGCCAGGACTTCAAGGCATGGATGATGGCAAGGAGCTCCCGGTCGTGGATGTCGTAGTTCCATTCTGCGGGCGAGAACGACTGGGAGAGGTAAGAACATGGGTGCCAAGCACCATTCTCATTGGTCTGGAGTAGAATACCACCTGTGGCCATGCCAGAGGCGTCGGTCGCGATGGCAAATGATGTGCTCGGGTCGGGGAGCCGAAGCACAGGCTTTGAGAGGAAGAGCTCCTTCAGGTGAAGGAAGGTGGTTTCCTGTGACGCTTCCCAACGCCAGGGTTGGGTTTTCTTCGTAAGGTCAATTAGGGGGTGAGCAATGGTGGAATAGTCTGGGATGAATTGCCGATAATAGTTGGCAAATCCGAGGAAGGACCGGACTTCTTTGACGGAGGTGGGGGCAGGCCAGGAGACGATTCCGTCAAGTTTGATGGGATCCATAGCGAGCTTTCCTGGGGAGAGGATCATGCCAAGGTAGTCCACTTGTTCCGTAGCGAAGGCGCATTTGGATAGGCGGAGATGAAGGTCAAGTTCTTCCATTCGCTGGAGAACTTTCTTGGTACGTTCCGTGTGGAGCTGCTCGTCAGGGGAGAAGATGGGGAGGTCGTCCATATAAATGACGAGCCACCCTTCAGAAATCATATCCCTGAACGAATCGTTCATGAAACGCTGGAATGTGGCAGGGGAATTAGTCATGCCAAAAAACATGACCATGGGTTCGAAGAGGCTCTTGTGAGTGAGGAAGGCGCCTTTCCATTGATGACCTTCTTTGATACGAACATTGTTATAACCCCATTGGACGTCGAACTTGGTGAAGACCTTAGCGTCTTGCACCTTGTTGATGAGGTCGTCGATCTGGGGTAGGGGGTATGCGTCCTGGATTGTCTGGTCGTTGAGCTTCCGATAGTCCATACAGGGTCGGAGCTTAGGGTTGCCGTTGGCGTCAAGTTCTTTCTTCTGGACGAAGAAAAAGGGGGAGGCTTGGGGGGAATTCGAGGGGCGGACAGCACCGGACCGGAGGTTTTCTTCTAAGAAGGCTTCGGTGGCTTCTCGTTCTCGCGGAGACAGCGGGTATAGCTTGCTGATCTTAGGTTCGAAGCCTTCTTTGAGGTTGATCTCATGGTCATAAGTCCGTTCTGGTGGGAGCTGTCCGATTGGTCGTTCTTCAAACACCTTTCGGAACTGTTCGTATTCCACAGGGAGGGTGACCTCAGGTTTCTTGTTGTACTCCACTCGCGCCAGCTGCATAGCAGAGGTAATCTTGGCGATGACTGGGGAGCCTAGGGGGTAGAACCGCAATCCACACCGTTGGATTTGGCCAATTCTATAGTGATCATGAGCTCTCTGGCAGAACTCACTCTCCGTTTCTTCGTCGAGATATTCATAGAGTCGCGCATGGTCAACGCAGTTGACCTTAACTTGTCGTGGTGGGGTCCAGTCGAAGCTGGGTCTCTTGAATCGGTCGCTGTGTTTAGAGGTAGCGACATTGTGTTCCTGGAAAAGAACCTTGGATTGGTCGCAGGATTCTGGGATGTCGATCGTTTGTTTAGCCCAGTCGATCGTCGGATTGGTAGAGCGCAACCAGGGAAGTCCAAGGATGACGTTCTCGCTTCCACAAGACATGACATGGAAGAGAACCTTCTGGGTAATCCCTCCAGTGTTGGCGTAGAGGGTACAAGTGAACCGGATGGCTCCGTGAGCGTTGCTGGATTGGTCGACATTCCGAATGGGGATTGGTTTCGGTAGTCGAGTAGTGGGGATCTTGTGCTTTCACACAAAGTCCCAGTCGATGCAGGAGATGTCAGCGCCACTGTCGATCAGGGCGCGGGTGTCAACGGCTTTGAGAGAGTGCACAGGTACGATGAGCTGAACTGAGATCTGCATGGATTTGCGAGTCTCAGATACTAGTATATTGGCACACCTAGGAGGAGTCCGCGTTGACGGGGTCCTCTGTTCTAAAAATCCTTGCGGGAGAAGGAGATTCTAGCTACTGACTCTGCTTCATCATCGTCTTCACAGTCAGCGAGCCCGGGGAGATCATCCTTCTCTACTTTACGGGTCTTCTTGGGGTTCTTGGGCGAGTCGTAGACCTTGCACTCCTTTGCCATATGGCCGGTCTGGCGGCATCGGAGGCATCGGCCTTCCTTGAAACACTTCTGCCTTTCGGCTTCAGTGAGCTTGGGGGGAAGACGGACGGCGTCAACATCCATGGCGTCGGGGTCTTTCTCTTCCTTCTTGGAGTAGGTTGGTACATACGAAGTACCGGGTTTCTTTCATTGTTGTGCGATCCCTCGGGCTCGGCGACGGTGAGAGTTAAAGAGGGCCACCTTCTTGTACCAGTCGGCGACTTTAGTGGGGGGTTTCTCCATCTGGAGAACGTCGAACATCAGGTCTTCGGGTATCCCTGCAGAGTAATAGGAGACTAGCACCGAATCATTGGTTACTCCTGCGATGGACACCTTGGACCTGAATTGGGCAGTGTAGTTAGCCAACGAGGGGGAAAACTCGCCATTCTTTCCAGGGATCATACGTTTGGTGGCGAGCCAGGTGAGCGCATTGGTAACTGATTCTGAGTGGGAGAAAACTCTTTCAAAGTCAGAGACGAAGTCGGACCACTTCCCAAGAGAGAAGCCTCCGCCGGAGATCTTGGATTCTCGGAAGGTATCAGCCCATGTGGATGCCGTACCTTTCTTCATGAAAGAGAGTGCGTAAGCAATTCGCCTGGCATCATCATTATATATTTCTGCATTGATCGAGAGGTACAACTGTACTGAGCGAAGCCAGGGCTTCGCTTTCGTGAGGTTTCCATCAAAGTCTTCTGGGACTCCGAGGCGGATTTCTGTGGGCTTAGTTCCCATAATGGGAGTCTGGGGCTGGGGGGCTGGGGGTGCCATTGCTGGGAATATGTGACCGCTTTGAGTGATCGGTGTTGGTGACGGTGGGGTGGGGCTACGAGGAATGACTGCGCCGGCTGAAAGCTGGTGAGACAGTAGTCTAGAGAGTTCTTGTGATTCTGCTTCCTCGGTGGGAGAGCGTAGGTCTAGGTCGGGGTTATCAGAGCCTTCAGTGGGGGCTTCTGAGTCCGATGCTTCTGAGGCTGAGGACTCGGGATCTGGGGATTCTGTGGCTCTCCACGAGGTGGAGATCGGTGGTGGTCGGGCTGAGGAGGAGGGCCTACTCAATGGTAGCCGCGACGTGGTAAGCTAGAGCTTTTGTTACGCTTGGCCCGGGTAGGGTCGAGCATAGACTCAAGGGGAATTCTGGGACTAGAGGAGTACCAGCATTCAGAACGCTACGGTACGACTAAGAACCTTCGGGCAAGGTATCTGCTCACGAAGAGCATACTCAGCGTCGAAGGATGTAATAAGTCCAGAAGGACGGGTCTTATCCCAGTCTTGGGAGATCAAGTGTAGGAGTTATCTCAAAGGTAGAATTGAGTAGCTCTAGCTTAGGGAAGACAAGCGCAGAGTCTACGGTTTATATACGCGAATCATAGAAGATCATGGAAACCCGTGGAAGGGACAGGCAAGCGAGGGATGAAAGGAGATGTGACTCGGGGAATCATAAAGACTCGGGATGAGTCAAGACGAGTCACATCTGCTGCGGATCTGTCGATCAGTGTCGATCAGAAGCAGCTGTCTATCAAAGATTATCATGAAACGAAGAAGTGGCTGGAACAGCCCGAAGCGACAATGACAACGGAGTCATTAGTCGGAAATGAAAAAGAGATGCGGTCCGTGGGAATATCGACCTACATGCCATGCGGGAGTAGTCTGGGTAGCGCCAGACGAGATGGATAGCGATCCATCGAGACTAAACTAAGAGAAAGAAAGAAAGAAACGAACAGGACCAGGTCAACTCGTAACAACTCATCTCAACTCACCCCGAGTCCTTATGATTCCCCGAGTCACATCTCTTTTCATCCCTCGTTCTCCCGCTCCTTCCAAGGAGTTCCATGACCTTCCATAGCCAGAGTATATAAACCCTAGTCTCTATGCTTGTATTCCCTAAGCTAGAGCTACTCAATCATACCTTTGAGATAACTCCTACACTCGATCTCCCAAGACCGGGATAAGACTCATCCTCTTTGGACTCCTCGTATCCTTCGATGCTGAGCATGCTCTTCATGAGCAGATACCTTGCCTGAAGGTCCTTGTCGTACCGTAACGTCTAGAACGTTGGTACTCCTTAGTCCCTAGAACTCACCTTGAGTCTACGCTCAACCCTACCTGGGCCAAGCGTAACAGGGATCACATTCTCAAGAAAGAGGTGCATCCATTCCCATGGAGCACAGTTAGCAAGGTCAATTGAGCTGATCCAAGATAGTGCCGGCCGTCCACAGATACCACTTGACTTGGATACTGCCTCTTTTTCTCTCTTTGATGTGGCTGCCTCGACATTTGTGATGTCTTCAAGATAGTCACTGTGTGTACGCAGCGGAAGATTCCGTGGATCAATTGATGGTTGTTCCCCATCATCCACGGTTGGTGGCGTTTCCAGGACTACATAGTATACCCTACTACGACCTGTAAGATTTTGAAGCCCATCTATTTTGCATGAACAACAGGGATAATGGGCATTATGGCCTCTGAGATTGAGTAGCTTCTCGATAGCAACAATATTGCCACTTTG
>JBBPSV010001159.1:0-10729 GCA_038093795.1 Retiboletus fuscus | reverse complement strand
GTTCGGATGAAAGAAAGCCGGAGCTGTGTTACTAACGAGAGCATAGGATCGGATGCAAGTAAGTAGCGAGACTAGTACAGATATAGACAAAGTAATGTAATAGAAATGGAGAGGAACATACTATGAAGGACTGAGGTCGGACGTCCGAGAGGTCAGGGGTCCGAGCCGAAAGGAAGAGTATTGGGTTGGTGAGTAAAGACTCGGGGGTAGGCTCGGATGTCCGAGTTTGGACTTAGCGAAATTTCTGGGATATGACAGGGGAAGGGGAAGACCAGCCTTTGCGAGGTCTTGCGAGTAACATTCAATGTCTGCGATAAAGTCCAGCATATCGAGCTGGTGCATGGCCGACAGAAGGTAGGAGCAGATGTGGCGGGCTACAAGTCGTAACTGGGTGGAGAAAAATTCCGACTGGGCGTTTGCAGAGGTGAAGGAGGTGATGGGGTCGAGATGAGAGACCTGTAAAAATGCTAGGTATAGGGATTCGAGAGGGGAATCTACATCTAAATGAGCCTGCATAGTAGTTGCAAGGCGAGAGTCACGGAGGTGGGTTTGGAGGAGACGTCCTGACTCGCAGGACAACAGGTCAGACCAGAGGGTATATGCAAAACGGGGGACGTTGACTGAGAGGATAGTCTTAGGCCTTTCTTCCTCATCGAGGACAGAGGGCCACGGGAGAGGCGCGGTGTTCCACCCGGAGGTGGCGGAGTTACTGGTGGAGTCGTCGGCTAGGACCATAGGGGGATGTATAGTAGGGACGGAGAGTTCCCGGGCTAGGGGAGACGAGTCATCGACTCCCTCGAGGGAGGGAAGAGCGGAGTCGGTGAAAGTGAAAGAGGATTCTGTGAGGGAGGATTCGGTGGATGGAGAGTAAGACATGCTGAGACAAGTACAAATGTAACTTAGAGCTCAGTTGGTGATTCTCACATAGAGACCAGCACATAGAGTTCTAAGGAGGGAAGACCTTGGGGTGAAGCTTCTTATAGCTTCGGAGGATTGCTTGGGCATGTTTGAACTCTCATTCCGGGAGCCAGGTGTCGTCTGAGGTGGTGAAACCGTGCCAGCGGACAAGGAACTGTCGGTTGACAGCGGAACCCTGGTGTTGTACGATTTTTTCAATCTCGTATTGTTCTTCTCCATCAATAAGATCGGGCGGGGGTGATGGGAAGTTGGGGCCATGGATGGAGTTTTCTTTGTACGGGGTAAGGAGTGATGCGTGGAAGACCGGATGTATTTTCCATGTCTTGGGGAGGCGGAGTTGGTACGTGATCGGAGACAGTACCTTTGTAATGGTGAAGGGTCCTTCACGTTTCGGGGCAAATTTCGGATGAGTCAGGTTGCATTTCAAATTTCTGGCTTTGAGCCAGACCTGGTCTCCTTTCTCGAACAGAGTGAAATTCTTTTTGTTCCAAGAAGCCATGACTTGCCTGGCTAGCTCATGTGCAGCGAGGGCTTCTTGGCAGGCGGCGGTGAGTTCCTTGATACGATCTTCTACGGCGGGGAGATCCGTGAGCGGGAGGACAGTGGGGACCGGAATAGGTTCATATCCCATCATTAGGTAAAACGGGGATTTACCGGTGACGGAATGAGGGTGGTGATTGTGAGCGAATTCAGCGTGGGTCAGCCGATCGGCCCACATGGTGGGGTTGTTCCTCGCAAAGATCCGTAGGTAGGTCTCGAGTTCCTGATTGATCCGCTCAGTTTCCCCATCAGTCTGGGGGTGATATGCGGTGGATAACGCAAGGGAACATCCGAGAATCCTACCGAGTTCTTTTGCGAAGCGAGACGCAAATTGGGGGCCTCGATCCGAGATGATCTTCTCATAGAGGCCGAATCTAGGGTAGACCTTTTTGAAATAGAGAGTGGCAACATCCTCCGCAGTAGCCGTTTTAGTGGTAGGGCAGAAAATAGCCCCCTTCGAAGATGCATAGTCAGCCCAGACTATAACAGCCGTGAAACCGTTAGACTCGGGGAGATCCGTGATCATGTCACAGGAGATCTGCTGGAAGGGGCGGGTAGCGGTGGACTTGTTGGGGGTGAGCGGAGGGGTTGTGGGGTGGGTGTTGACCTTGTGCTGCTGGCAGGGGGCACAACCCTTGACATACTTGCGAACATACTGGGCCAAACCAGGCCACCAGAACTCACTCGCAACGAGTTGGCAGGTTTTTAGGAAACCGGGATGACCAGCAGACTCATGGTCGTGACAGCGGCGAAGAATGGACTGACGTAGTCTGGCGACAGGGGGAATGTAAATGCGGCCTTGATAGGTCAGGATGCCTTCGTGAAGCTGCCAGTCGCTAAGGCGGGAGCGAAAGGCAGTGGGGATGGAACCGTCAAAGGCTTGGAGGGTTTGCAGGAACAGGGGGTCGTCCTTTGACGTAGTCCGAATGTGGTCGCGGAGAGCGGAGTCGATGAGGCGAACAAAGATAGAGTCTGGCAGGAGGACGGTTTGTGTGTTGTCCGGGGCATGGGCGAGGAAGTCCGGACGGCGGGATAAAGCATCTGGGCCTGCGAGGAGGGATCCAGGGACATGAATCATCTTATAATCAAAGTCCGCTAGGTCCAGGAGCCAGCGGGCTTGTCGATGATTGAGGTTCTGTGGGGCGCGAAAGTAGGTGAGGTTCTTATGGTCAGTGAAGACCTGAACCAGTGAGGAGGAGCCGTGAAGGAGATGGCGCCAGGATTTCAAGGCGCGGATGATGGCGAGAAGTTCCCAGTCATGGATGTCGTAGTTCCACTCGGCAGGGGAGAACAACTGGGAAAGATAGGAACATGGGTGCCAAGCACCGTTTTCGTCAGTCTGTAAAAGAATGCCACCTGTGGCCACGCCGGAGGCATTGGTCGCAATGGCGAACGGAGCACTGGGGTCAGGGAGACGGAGAACAGGTTTGGAGAGGAAGAGATCCTTCAACTGGAGGAATGCAGCTTCCTGCGACGCACCCCATTGCCAGGGTTGCGTTTTCTTGGTGAGGTCAATGAGGGGGCAGGCGATGGTTGAGTAGTCTGGGATGAATTGCCGGTAATAGTTGGCAAATCCAAGAAAGGACCGGACTTCTTTGACCGAAGTCGGAGCAGGCCAGGAAGTGATTCCGTCGAGCTTGACGGGGTCCATAGCGAGCTTTCCGGGGGATAGGATCATGCCAAGGTAATCTACCTGTTCCGTGGCGAAGGAACACTTGGACAGTCGGAGATGGAGGTCAAGTTCCTCCATCTGCTGGAGGACCCTCTTAGTCCGTTCCATGTGGAGCTGCTCATCTGGGGAGAAAATGAGGAGGTCGTCCATATAGATGACGAGCCATCCTTTGGAAATCATGTCCCGGAACGAATCATTCATGAAACGCTGGAACGTGTTATGCGTGACCCGGGCAGGGTCGCGCATAGACCTGAGGGTAAGCCGCCTTCTAGGACTCGGGCTATAGTAGTCCGGGTAATGGACTACTAGAGATGAGTGGAGGCGTGAGAAGGTGAGTTCTCACATTCTAAGGCTACATGGTAGGCGGCTGGGTCGAGGGTCGAGGCGGCCTTCAGACAGGAGTTCTGATGAAGGCGTTGGGATTACTAGGGAGTCTATGATTCGGAGGATACAAGGTAAGACCAGATGAATCAGGTAGACTAAGCTAAGGTACTGGGGACAGTGGAGCGCCTATTATATAGGGGACAAGTGTGCGCACAGACCGGGCGTCTAAGTAAGGGAACCGGCTGTGGTAGAGCTAAGTAGAGGAGATGTGCCGAATGGATGAGGGGTGCACATCTCTAAAGGAAACGGTGAAGTATGACTCGGCGAATGATAAATGAAATGAGTCATACACGCTGCGGATCTGTCGATCAGGAAGCGTCCTGTCAATCATTGATCTCGGCTAAGCGAAAGAAGCATCACCTTTGGTGGTAGTAGAAGGGATGTGCGAGGCGAGGTTCTCAGAAAGGCTAAAGCTAAGGAAAGGCACGTGCGCCATTGTCAATGATGGGACTCGGATAGGAGATATCCAAGGATACGTGAGTAATCCTACCGAGGGTCTGGCATAGGGTCTGGTTGAGAGGCCGGAGCTCAGCTGGGGAGCCGAGGGACTGGGACGGGTTCTATAAGAGAACCGGTGGACTGGGACCAAGGACGGAGGAGTCCGAGGACAGTGTGCACGTTCGGGGTGAGGCCCGAGGGGATCTGTGCATGGCAAGGGTGAGGGGCCAAGCCGAGGGGAGGATCCGAGGTTGGACTCGGCAGGGGAGGTCTGTGACGTCAGTGGACAGAGGCAGGGGCGGTGCAGCGTACTGTCGGTCCATGAGTGGGCTATGTCTAGGCGGGGAGTCTAGGAGTGGACTGTTGGAGTCCCGGGCTAAGGCTAGAGACAGGGTCTCTGAGGGATGCTCAATTGGTGATGCTCACGAAGAGACCAGCGCTATGAGACTTAGGGGTTCTGGTCAGGCGGAACGGACTATGATCAAGGGAGAGCCAGGACGGGCTCGACATAAGGACTAAGCAAGGGAATGCTTAGCGGGTTCTCGGCAATGCGTAGGCATGAAGTCCGGTGAGGACTATCGGTGGGCTAGCTGGCTGGGTAAGCCAGGACTGGGCTAAGCGAGGGACGAGGTATGGCTGGGTAAGCCATGACTAGGACTGAGTGAAGGAAAAAGTATAGGGGTACGATGAATCGTAACAGAACGTAGCTGGGGAGTTGGTCATGCCGAAGAACATGACCATAGGTTCAAAGAGGCCCTTGTGAGTGAGGAAGGTGCCTTTCCATTGGTGTCCTTCCTTAATTCAGACATTGTTATAACCCCATCGGACGTCAAACTTGGTGAAGACCTTGGTGTCTTGCACCTTATTGATGAGATCGTCGATCTGGGGTAGAGGGTACGCGTCTCGGATAGTCTGGTCATTGAGCTTTCAGTAATCCATGCAGGGTCAGAGCTTAGGATTGCCGTTGGGATCGAGTTCCTTCTTCTGAACGAAGAAGAAAGGGGATGCTTGGGGGGAATTCGAGGGGTGGATAGCACCGGACCGGAGGTTTTCTTCTAGGAAGGCTTCGGTAGCTTTGCGTTCCCACGGAGACAGCGGGTATAACTTGCCAATTTTGGGTTCGAAGCCTTCTTTAAGGTTAATCTCGTGGTCGTAAGTCCATTCCGGGGGAAGCTGTCCGATTGGTCGTTCTTCAAACACCTTTCGGAACTGCTCGTATTCCACTGGGAGGGTAACTTCGGGCTTCTTGTTAAACTCTGCTTGGGCGAGTTGCATAGCAGAGGTAATCTTGGCAATGACCGGAGAACCGAGGGGGTAGAACAGCGATCCACACCGTTGGATTCGACCTATTCTATAATGATTGTGAGCTCTCTGGCAGAACTCATTCTCTGTTTCTTCGTCAAGATATTCATAGAGTCGGGCATGGTCAACACAGTTGACCTTAACTTGACGCGGGGGAGTCCAGTCGAAGCTGGGTCTCTTGAATCAGTCACTATGTTCAGATGTAGTGACGTTGTGTTCCTGAAAAAGAACCTTGGATTGGTCGCAGGATTCGGGGATGTCGATCGTCTGTTTAGACCAGTCGATTTTTGGGTTGGTAGAGCGCAACCAAGGGAGGCCGAGGATGACATTCTCACTTCCACACGACATGACGTGGAAGAGGATTTTCTGGGTGATCCCTCCTGTGTTGGCGTAGAGGGTGCAGGTGAATCGAATGGCCCCGTTGGAGTTGCTGGACTGGTCAACGTTCCGGACAGGGATGGGTTTCGGTAGTCAGGTGGTGGGGAGCTTGTGCTTTTGCACGAAGTCCCAGTCGATACATGAGATGTTGGCGCTGCTGTCGATCAGGGCGCGGGTGTCAACGGCTTTGAGAGAGTGCACAGGTACGATGAGTTGAACTGGGATCTGCATAGATTTGCGAGTCTCAGATACAAGTACATTGGCACATCTAGGAGGAGTCCGCATTGACGGGGTCCTTCGTTCTAAAAATCCTTGCAGGAGAAGGAGATTCTGGCTACTGACTCGACTTCGTCATCATCTTCACAGTCAGCTAGCTCAGGGACCTCATCCTTCTTCACCTTACGAGTCTTCTTGGGGTTCTTGGGTGAATCATAGACCTTGCACTCCTTTGCCAAGTGGCCGGTCTGGCGGCATCAGAGGCAGCGGCCTTCTTTGAAGCATTTCTGCCTTTCTGCTTCAGTGAGCTTGGGGGGAAGACGGACCGCGTCGACATCCATGGCGTCGGGGTCTTTTTCTTCCTTCCTGGAATAGGTGGGTACATATGAAGTACCGGGTTTCTTGTGTTGCTGTGCGATTCCTCGGGCTCGGCGGCGATGAGAATCGAAGAGGGCCACCTTCTTATACCAGTCAGCAACCTTAGTAGGGGGTTTCTCCATTTGGAGAACGTCAAACATCAAGTCCTCGGGTATACCCGCAGAGTAATAGGAGACTAACACCGAATCGTCGGTTACTCCTGCGATGGATACTTTGGACCTAAACTGGGCAGTATAGTTAGCCAGAGAAGGGGAAAACTCGCCCTTCTTTCCAGGGATCATTCGCTTGGTGGCTAGCCAAGTGAGTGCGTTGGTAACCGATTCTGAGTGGGAGAAAACGGCTTCGAAGTCCAAGACAAAGTCGGACCACTTCCCAAGAGAGAAGCCTCCTCCGGAGATCTTGGATTCTCGGAAGGTATCAGCCCATGTGGATGCCGTACCTTTCTTCATGAAGGAGAGTGCATAGGCAATACGCCTAGCATCATCGTTATAGATTTCTGCATTGATGGAGAGGTACAGTTGTACCGAGCGAAGCCAAGGCTTCGCTTTCGTGAGGTTTCCGTCGAAGTCTTCTGGGACTCCGAGGCAGATTTCCGTGGGTTTGGTTCCCATGACGGGAGTCTGAGGCTGGGGTTGAGGAGCTGGGGGTGCCGTAGCTGGGAAGATATGACCGCGTTGTGCGATCGGTGTTGGTGACGGTGGGGTGGGGTTTCGAGGAATTACTGCGCCGGCTGAAAGCTGGTGGGACAGTAGTCTAGAGAGTTCTTGTGCTTCTGCTTCCTCAGTGGGAGAGCATAGTTCGAGATCTAAGTCGGGGTTATCAGAGCTTTCAGTAGGGGCTTCTGAGTCCAATGTTTCTGAGGCTGAGGACTCGGGGTCTGGTGATTCTGTGGCTCTCCACAAGGTGGAGATTGGTGGCGGTCGGGCTGAGGAGGAGGGCCTACTCGATGGTAGCTGCGACGTGGTAAGCTAGAGCTTTTGTTACGCTTGGCCCGGGTAGGGTCGAGCGTAGACTCAAGGTGAAGTTCTAAGACTGAGAAGTACCAGCGTTCTAAACGCTACAGTACGACTAAGACCTTCGGGCGAGGTATCTGCTCACGAAGAGCACGCTCAGCGTCGAAGGATATGATGAGTCTGGGTTGGACGAGACTTATCCCTGTCTTGGGAGATCGGGCGTAGGAGTTATCTCAAGAGTATGATTGAGTAGCTCTAGCTTAAGGGTTACAAATGCAGAGACTACAGTTTATATACACGAGCCACCGAAGGTCATGGAAACCCGTAGAAGGGACGGGTAAACGAGGGATAAAGGGAGATGTGACTCGGGGAATCGTAGGGACTCGGGATGAGTTGAAACGAGTCACATCTGCTGTGGATCTGTCGATCAGTGTTGATCAGAAGCAGCTGTCAATCAAAGATTATCATGAAACGGAGAAGTGGCCGGAACGGCCCAAAGCGACAATGACAGCGGAGTCATTAGTCGGAAATGAAGAAAAGGTGTGGTCCATGGGAGTATCAACCTACGTGTCCTACGAGGGTAGTCTGGGTAACGCCAGACGAGATGGATAGCGATCCATCGAGACTAAGCTAAGTAAAAAGAAAGAAACAAATGGGACCAGGTCAGATCGTAACAATTAGAGTTTGGAATGCAACCACCAGTCAATGTGTGGGAGGTCCATTTGAGGGGCACACATCTTATATCACCTCTGTTGCCTATTCACCTGATGGCACTCATATTGTCTCTGGATCTGAGGACAACACCATTAGGGTTTGGAATGCAGCCACCAGTCAGTGTGTGGCAGGTCCATTCAAAGGGCACACATTATCTGTCACCTCTGTTGCTTATTCACTTGATGGCACTTACATTGTCTCTGGCTCAAGGGACAAGACCATTAGAGTTTGGAATGCAACCACCAGTCAGTGTATGGCAGGTCCATTCAAAGGGCACACATTATCTGTCACCTCAGTTGCTTATTCACCTGATGGCACTCATATTGCCTCTGGCTCTTGGGACAAGACCATTAGGGTTTGGAATACAACTACAAGTCACTGTGTGGCAGGCCCATTTGAGGGGCACACATCTTATGTCACCTCTGTTGCCTATTCACCTGGTGGTGCTCACATTGTTTCTGGCTCAAGGGACAAGGTTATCAGGGTTTGGAATGCAACTACTGGTCAGTGTGTGGCAGGTCCATTTGAGGGACACACAAATCATGTTAGATCTATTGCCTATTCACCTGATGGGAAACATATTGTCTCTGGCTCTGAGGACAACACCATTAGGGTCTGGGCTGCAACTACCAATCAGTGTGTGGCAAGTCTGTTCAAAGGGCACACATCATATGTCACCTCTGTTGCTTATTCACCTGATGGTACTCACATTGTATCTGGTTCTTTGGACAAGACCATTAGGGTTTGGGATGCAACCACCAGTCTGTATGTGGCAGGTCCATTCAAAGGGCACACATCCAGTGTCATGTCTGTTGCCTATTCACCTGATGGCACTCACATTGTCTCTGGCTCAAGGGACAAGACCATTAGAGTTTGGAATGCAATCACCAGTCATTGTGTGGCAGGTCCATTCAAGGGGCACACATCAGATGTCACCTCTGTTGCCTATTCACCTGATGGCACTCATATTGCTTCTGGTTCTGAGGACAATACCATTAGGGTTTGGATTGCAACCACCAGTCAGTGTGTGGCAGGTCCATCAAAGGGGCACACATCAGCTGTCACCTCTGTTGCTTATTCATCTGATGGTGCTTATATTGTCTCTGGTTCTTCAGACAAGACCATTAGAGTTTGGAATGCAACCACCACTCAGTGTGTGGCAGGCCCATTGGAGGGGCACACATCCCATATCACCTCTGTTGCCTACTCACCTGATGGGAAACATATTGTCTCTGGATCTGAGGACAACACCATTAGGGTTTGGAATGCAGCCACCTATCAGTGTGTGGCAGGTCCAATCAAGGGGCATGCATCTTATGTCACCTCTGTTGCTTATTCACCTGATGGCACTCATATTGTCTCTGGCTCAAGGGATAAGACCATTAGAGTTTGGAATGCAACCACCAGTCAGTGTGTGGCAGGTCCATTTGAGGGCCATACAAATCATGTTAGATCTGTTGCCTATTCACCTGATGGGAAACATATTGTCTCTGGATCTTATGACTATTGCATCAAGGTGTGGAGCATAGAAAAGCTTTCTTTCTTTGATGGTTTATATAAAAAGGATGGCTGGATTCAATCTTCTAATGGTACTTGCTTTGGCTGGATTGCTCCTTGGAATAGCAATGACTTTTATCTTCCCATCCATTCTTCAGTCATATCTTCTGATAAATTTTATCAACTTAATATTGATACTTCCTTGTTTGGAGAGTCCTGGGTGTCTTGTTGGGAATGATTCCTCAACTCACATTTGTAGCTATGGTCCTTTTGCTATGCCTTTTCATGTAAACTTGTCAGACATCTGAATCCTAGACTATGTCACAGGATATTGAAAATTCAACATCTTTCTGACCACAATCATGGCAGGACAACAGGTGCCTGCAGTGTGTGACCATGCTCCTGGCAGTCAGAGTGTCAAATTCTTGTGACTCACTTGTTTCAATAATATCATGCAATCAAAGTAAGGTCACCTTAGATATCACCTTGCAAGCTCAAGTGGTAGTACAAATTATCTCCAATGACCATGATAGTATGAAAAACATGCAATCATCCACCTGTGGAAAAAAACCCTTCAGGATGTCAAATGACACATGAACCAATGTCATTGGAAAGGGGCTCACACTACAGTGCTATGGGCTACCATACCTTATGCAAGTCACATTTCTTTCAACCAGGAAGGACCCACCGGATCACATTTCCTGACGAATTCCCAATCCACAGTGTTTCCCTAAATGGTAGATATCTCAGACAAAATGCATAGGAAGTAAAGAAATACAACCCACTGGATGAAATTGAGTGATGAGATGGACACGATGGCGTTCTTCTCCGCTTCCAACTCACGGACCTTCAGGAAGCCCCACTGGGCCCGAGCACCCTTGGGCGTGTCTTCCGCATTCCAGGTATAGAGCACAACGGAGCCATCTGCATGACCGGTGGCGAGGATTCCAAGATAAGCGTAATCCCGCTCGTGAAAGGCAATGGACGTCACACGAGGTAACCGCGTGCGAGGCATGGTACTCGATGTGAGATCCAATCTTGCGATCGGTCTTGCGTTGATGGTGTGCAACCATAACGAGTTGGTCGAACACGTCGCGATGTGGCCCTGGTTCCGGATCGTGAGTATCATCGTATCGTGAGTATCATCGTGAGAGGGGCGGAACGACGTCTGTCCAAAATCAAACACACGCACCGTTGATTCGTTGATCGCGGCGAGATGGAGGGCCGCATCTTCGATCGAACCATCTCCATCAGAATGCCAAATCGATCGAACGTAGAGACCTCTGTTGAGATCCCACAAAATGGCGCTCCCGTCCAAGCTACCACTGATCGCTACCGA
>JBBPSV010001158.1:0-10730 GCA_038093795.1 Retiboletus fuscus | reverse complement strand
CCACCACATATCATCCGCAAACTGACGGACAAACGGAGCGTACAAACCAGGAACTCGAGACCTACCTCTGGATTTTCTGTGGCAACAACCCCACTTCTTGGACTGAATTCCTGACCTTCACCAAATTCGCCCACAACCACTGTGCTCACTCTGTCACCAACCAATCCCCATTCTTTCTCTGAATGGGATATGAGCCAAAACCCCTTCCCTCCATTCTTGCATCCTCCAAACTCCTGGCAGTAGAACTTCACCTCTCCTAACTCACCAAAGCCAGAGACGAAGCCCGAGCTGCCCATGAGCTTGCTCGAGCTGTCATGGCCTTCCGGATGCGATGGAACTTCAAACCCTTTACCCTAGGAGATAAGGTTTGGCTGGAAGCAAGGAATCTCCACTGCCTTCAGAAGGACCCCAAGTTCCTCCCACGATAAGAGGGACCATTTGAAATCACCAAGGTTCTTTTCCCACTCACCTACCACTTACGCCTCCCTAAAACCTGAAGAATCCACCCTGTTTTCCATGCCTCTCTTCTTTCTCCTGCCAAGGAAACCTCCATCCACGGCCCTAGCTTTCCGAAACCCCCTCCTGACCACGTTGGTCCTGAGGAAGAATACCTCATGGACCACATCCTTCATCATCAAGGCCCTCCTACCTGACAGCAGTTCCTGATCTGCTGGAAAGGGTACTCAGCTGAGGATGACTCCTGGGAACTCAAGTGGAATCTGAAGAATTCCAAACTCCTCCTTACTGCTTATAAAAAGTGTGACCCCAAGGACTTTCCCCCTCAACCCGCTTAACAACTCTCTTATCACTACAACATGCCCTGCTCCGATGTCCCAGAAATCATCCTCCCTGTCCCTCCCTGCAGCCCTGCTCCACCACCTTCCGAATCTTCTCACAATTCTGTCCTTGACTCTGTTACTTCTCTCACCATCTCCAACGATTCCAATGGAGGAGTTTTCCTCAGTCCAGCTCCTCACCCTAGCCTTTCTCCTTCTCATTCTCTGTCTCCTGGCATCTCAGATATTCCTTCTACTTCTTCCTATGCTACACCTTCTTCCATTCTGAACCCCCACTCCATGATCATAGATGATACTTCGTCCCCCACCTCCCGCATCGCCACCCCCAGCTGGGGGAGCTGCCCTGCCATTTCCATTCCTGAGATTGCTGAACCCCCTATCTGCCTTGCCACCTACCTCAGTACCATTGAGTCCATACACCTCCTGGAACATGCTCATCAGATATGACCTGACCTCCCTACAGAGGCCTAATCCCAAACTCTCCTCCACTTTATCTGGGACCCCAGGTATGCTGTCCCTATTGGATCACACCTTGACTATGGATCTGCGCTCCACTCCCTCTACCTTGCCACCCTCCAAGTGGCTCACATCACTTCCATTGTGTGGACTCCCTCCGCTGACACTCACGCCATCCTCCAGGATTACTTCCTCTCCCATATCCAGATGGAGATGGAGACCAACCTTGTCCTGGCATTCTACCAACTCAGCATGCTCGAGTTCATGGAGGACCTAGACCATTACCTCTGGAACCTCACCTGTTATACCCATCTCAGGTTGACCTCGGCATCTACCCCCTCAGCCTCCTCCTCCCCTTTGAATTCTGAGAAACTCAATGTCGTAGAACGGATCGAAGCCCATTGGATGGGCAACTTCAGCAATACCCCCCTTCTGTCCTCCCACCCTTGCTTTCACAAGGCATGCTTCCAATGCCACCACCTCGGTCACCAGCATGTCCAGTGTGGGGCATACCAGTGCCTGATTTGCCTTTGTTTCTGTCCCAGCCACTCTCAGTGACAGTGCCCTCTATGCCATGCTCTTCTGCTGCCCTCGCCCTCTACCTCTCCCACCTCCTCTCACTCGTCGCATCCCTCCTTGCCCCATCGCTCCTACCATGAACCCCACCACTCCCACAGTGCTCAGCATATGGTCCCCAGCCGCCCTCGCCACCGCTTCCACTCTCCTGGCTTGGACCAGGAAGTGGACAATGACATCTGGGACAACATGGCCTTCACCAACATGACTGGCTCACCAGCTATGGGGGCCTGTGACTTGTAATAGTCTACAACAGTGTCTTGACCCTCGTGGGGGGGTAATGTTATGTTTTCTTTTCCTTTCATCCCCCTTTTGCTACACTCTGCCTTATGCCCATCTCCTTCACCTTGTACCTACTCATCTTGCTGTTTGAGCCCCGCTTGACAATACCTTTTTACCATAGAATTACTCATATGTTCTTCAACATTCCATGGACTTTGATGCCACGTACGTGCTGACTCACCCTTGTTCCTCAATGTTCCATCTAGTTCCTTCACTTTACCATGGCTCATCTATTTAAACCATAGCACTCAACCTGTAACACTAAGCTTGATCTTCTCAATTCTACGAGTTACTGTGGACCTCGTCTGATCCCAGTCTTAGTCCTTGCCCACCCTTCGCTTCCATAGCAGAGTAGCCCTCTAGTAGCACCACGGCTAGAGGTCCTCGACATTGTCCAAGCTTCTGACATCCCCAAGTCTGCTTGACTCCTTGAGATAATGCCTAGCCCACGACAAAGCATAACAGGGTGGGGAATCCTGGGAGAGAGGAGAGTTGACTGGCTAGAGGGGGTGGTACTGGACGAGGGGGTGAAGTAGAACAGTTGCGAAAAGGGTGAATACAATTACATTCTTCTAAGTAGGCATCATGCTGGTCTTGTGATAAAATGAGGAAAATATGTCTAAAGATGGGGTAAATAAGGTCCAGATCTAGTTCTTCTATGTAAGTGCTGTAATCATGGTGGAACATGATAGTTAGGATTCTTTCAGGAAGGAGAGATAGAGTGTGACACAGTGGGAGGTCTGGTCTTTCAGAGGACCGGTCAAGATGTTGAGCACAGGCAAGTAGGTGGTATGTCTTGGTGAGCTCTTGGGAGATAACATCTTCATGGAAGGTAGGGTTTCTTGAGATAGCCATAACAAGGGCTGGGTTGTCTAGGACTGCTGCAAATACCAGATGGGCTCCTTGCTCTTGCAGAAGCGATGGATATACTCACCATTCATGCAAGGGTGAAGCCAATCCCTGAGATGTCAACAAGAGTGAGGAGACAGAGGATAAGGTTTGTGATGACATAGCAAATAAGGAACATATACTGATTTGTAGTTTCTTTCAGGAGATACTCATGAAGAGATCATCGACTGAGGGAGAAACTACAGGATCAGAGATAGTGCTTTTGTTTATAAGCGGATAGTATGCAAGCAGAGTGTTGGAGGTTTGATTCAGGTTCCCACATGTTTTCCAATGAAGGGTATCCTTTCCATGCAGTCAGGTACTGCTGATTACGTTGGGGCCCTTTATGGGTGATGATTTGGTTAACTTTCCATTCTTCTTCATCTTCAATCATGTCAGGGGGTGGGAGAGAGAAGGCTGGGCCATACGACTCAGTGGAGTGGAAGGGAGATAGAAGCAGGGTGTGAAAAATGTTATGGATTTTCCATGTGAATGGAAGGTGGAGCTGGTATGTGAGCAGTGATAAGACCCTGGTGATCTCAAAAGGGCCCTGGCATTTTGGGGCAAGTTTCCTGGATGGGTATTTCAGGTGTAGATGAGTAGCCTCTAGCCATACCTTATCTCTGGGTTTCCATGAGGAGAAATGGTGGGAGGCGCGAGTTGACATAATTTTCCATGCAGATTCATGAGCAGCCAAGGCTTCTTTCCACGCTTGGTCCAGGGTGGATAAGTGATTTTCTAGGGCAGGGAGGAAGGTTTTTCCTAATGGGGGGTAGGATCGTGGTTCATAGCCATAGAGTAACAAGAAGGGGGATTTCTTGGTGGAGCTGTGTGGTGCAGAGTTGTGGTGGAATTTGGCTGAGGTTAGATGTTCTGTCCAGGAGGAGGGATTATTGGCATAGAATATTTGTAGGTAGGTTTCTAGTTCTTGATTCATTTGTTCAGTTTGCCCATCTGTCTGGAGATGGTAGGCTGTGGATAATTGGACATCATATTTTAGAAGACAGGCTAGTTCTCTGGCAAAGGCTGAGGTGAATTGGGATCCTTGATCAGATATTATTGTATTGTGAAGGCTGAAGTGTTTGAAGATGTGGTCAAAGAAGATCTGGGCAATCCCTGCTGCATCGATGGTTTTTGAGCATGCTATGAGAATTACCCCCTTCATAAAGTGGTCAACCCAGACCACTATAGAATCATGTCCTGCAGAGAGGGATAAATTGGTGATGAGGTCAACTGTGAGTTGTTTGAAAGGGACAGGAGTGATTGCTGGGATGGGGGTGAGTGGCAGGCATGTCAGGTGGGTGTTGACTTTGTTCTGCTGGCAAGTGGCACAGCCATCGATGAAGTGTTTAATGAAGGTGGACAGGCCTGGCCACCAGAAGTCTCATTTGAGAACAGCTTTCATGTGGAAGACACCCATATGGCCAGAGTGGGGCGAGGAGTGGATGGAGTGGAGAAGTGAGGAGCAAGTGGTGGGTGGAACATACATTCGTTGTTTGAAGTATAGGTGGACATTATTGAAGGCCTAGTCTGTGAGGGAGGCACAAGTGAAAATTGGTGAACCTTCATCAAGAGCGGCAAGTGCTTTGAGGATGAAGGGGTCAGATGTGGAATAGTTCTGGATGTGTCATGCTAAAGTAAGGTCTAGGGCGTTGATGACAACTGGGTCAGGAGCAATAGATGCATTGAAGTTATCCTCAGTGGTGTCAACATTGTTCTTGCAAGAGAGAGTATTGGCAGGGCCCATTTTGGTGCCAGGGGTCACAACCCAGACGATATTGAAGTCTTGTAGGAATAATGACCAACAAGCTTGTTGGCAGGAGAGTTTCCTAGGATCATGGATGTAGGAGAGGTTTTTATGGTTGGTGAGAATGGAAACAGGGTGGGGGGTTCCTTGGAGGTAGTGTTTCCATTCATCAAGGGTGAGGATCACTGCAAGGAGTTCTCAGTTGTAGATGTTATAGTTTTGTTCTGTGGAGGAAAAGATTTTGGAGAAGTAAGCACAGGGTTTCTTATCACTGTTGCAATCTTTCTGCATAAGAACTACACCCATGGTGAGGAGGGAGGCATCAGTCATAAAAAAAAAGGGGTTAGAGACATTAGGAATATGGAGGACTGGTGTGGTGCAAAAGATTTCACACAGGGAATCAAAGGTGCATTGTTGTAGCAGAGACCAGGTCCAAGGTTGGTCTTTTCAGGTGAGGAAGGTAAGCAGGGCAACATTGTTGGAGTAGTTGGGAATGAACTTCCAGTAAAAGTTTGCAAAACTGAGGAATGAGCAGATACCCTTGACAGATACAGGGGGTTTCCATTTCACAATGGCAGAGAGTTTGTTGGGGTCCATCTGGGCAATTCCTTGACCTATGCTCATACCAAGATATTCCATGGTGAATGTATTGAAGGAACACTTAGTGATCTTTAGGAATAGTCCATGTTCATGAAGGTGTTGAAGAACTCTACAAGTCCGTTCATGGTAGAGGGTGAGGGAGCCATTGGTGTGAATGCCTAAATCGTCCATGTAGATCTTAAGCCATCCTTCAGTTATCATATCAGTGAAAATGTGGTTCATGAATGATTGGAAGGTTGCCAGGGCATTACAAAATCCAAAGAACATGACTGTTGGTTCAAAGAGTTTGAGAGGTGTGATGAACACTGCTTTCCATTGGTCTTCTTCTCAAAGTGGTATGTTGTTATATCCCCATCATATGTCGAATTTGGTAAAGAAGGTGGCATCTTTCATGTCATTGATGAGCTCAGGAATGAGGGGGAGTGGGTAGGCATTCCTGACAGTATGGCTGTTCAGGTATCAGTAATCCTATACTGGACAAAGGGATCCATCCTTCTTTCCTATGAAGAAGAAGGGGGTGGCTTGTGGTGATTTTGAGGGTATGATGCATCCGGTTTTTAGGTGTTCTTTGATGAATGCACTGCAAGCTTCTTTTTCTTTGGGGTTGAGAGGGTAGACCTTGGCAATTTTGGAAATGAAGGTGTCTTTGAGTTCTATGGTGTGATTGAAGGATCAGTGAGGGAGTAGTTGTTCAAAGGTTTTCTCTGAGAAAACATTGGTGTAGTCTGAGCAGAATTCTGGGATTTGTGGTTCCGAGGGTGTCTGGATTGTTACTTTGTGGATCTGTTCTCCATTGGTTCCATTTGTGGGATGATACTTACGAAGAGACCAATCAACCCCTTGGGAATACCATTGGGAGAATAGTGCTGTGATTTCTTGGTCTGGATCAGGGTAGATAAAACTTTGGGAGGGGGTCTGGGTACTTGATGGGATGGTGAGGGTAAAGTCTTTCCAGTTGATAGAAGGGTTCCATTTCTGGAGCCAGGGCATCCTGAGGATAATCTGTGGGTGACTGAGTTGGACTTCCATGAGATGTTCTTTACTGAAAAAAGATTCCAAGATTATGGGAATTGTAGTGGTGCAACAGATAGATCCTTTTTGATTTGGGATTCTGTCAACATTGTAAGCAGGGATGGGTTGGGGTAGTTTAACAATGGGGAAGTTGTTTTCCATGAGGAGTCAAGGATCAATGAAGTTTCTGGTTGCTCCAGAGTCAACAAGGGTGGTGGTTTTGATGGTTTTATCCTGTCCTTGTAGTTGAACAGGTAAATGCATAGTTTGATTCGTTTTTGGTGCTACAAGTATATGGCTGGGTATGGGAGAGAATGATGTCAAGGCAGCTCTCCTTCTTAGAAATCCTTTCCTCATTGGATGTTAGGGGTAGCAATGGAGGTGATTTCCTTGGTTGGTTTGTCCTCATAGCATGCTTTGAGGATGGATAAGATCTCAGAATCTCCTTTTCCTGTGGTTTTGAGGGACTGGATATACTTGTTGATTGTGGAGCAAGGGATTTTGGGTAACTCCTTGGTAGTTTTGGTAGTATGGATGTTCTGGGAACAAGTGGAAGGTGGTGTTGATTGAGAGGGGGTGTTCTTTTTACAATTGGTCACATTATGACTGGGTAGTCAGCATCAAAAGCAGTGCCCTTCTCTGATACATTTGGTGCATTCAGTAGGGGTGAGTTTAGACAGGGTGATGCTGTCTACATCCATGGCATTGGGGTCTCTAGATGGGGTTCAAATCCAGAAGGATGGCTGGGGTCATCCTCCTTGAAGCATGAGGATGTACATCTTCTGGGTATGGAACATCTTAGCTTTGGCAATCCAGTCAGTGATCATGGTGGGAATAGTGGTCATTGAGAGTATCATGGTGGATATCTTCTGGTCTAGGCCTAGGGAGAACTGGTCAATGAGCATGGTGTTGTAGAGATCCCAGGATCTCTGTTCTTATATAGGAACATATCTGAGGTCAATCTGGTCCATCCATGCTAGTCTGAAGTCAATCTGGTCAATGCATGTCAATCCAGTGTAGAGACTCATACGTCTCTAGTGTCATAGTCCACGATTTCACCACATCCTATAGACTATCCCTCGTCATGTACACTCCATCCAGTCATTGTCTACCAAGTCCAGTCCATCCTTCCTCACCTGGTCTCTTAGTCCTTGGTTAGTCCCATCCAGTCTTTCAGTCCTTTCGTTTGGTCTGTGTCGGTCTCCTTTCATACCACTTACAAGTAGTTATTTTTACTCCTTCCATTCGTTGTCATCATTTATTGCTACCATTTGTCATCGCCTTCACTTCATTTTATAGTTACATAGAGTTCATGTTCCTTATCCCTGACAGTCCTGGGAAATGCCCAGACTATAAAGTCTTATACCTTTGGTTTTCAAATACATCTTTTGACTTCTGAGGATAAAAGGATCCTCTCCATGCATGCATGTACACATGTATGTACTCATTGCCATTATCATCACCACCGTCTTCCACATCACTCTCTCATCAGACTCATGTGTCTGGACTATCATATCTACCTTCAGACTACTGTTCTCACTACTGGACTACCACCTTCTTCTCTGGACACACATCTGGAATATCCTCCCTCCTGGACCATTCCCTTCTGGCACTTCACCTCCACCTTGAACCCTCTTTGGGGATGAACCCATCACACCCCTCACCTTTTATACTACCTGGTCTTCTTCATAGGAGCCGGGTTTGTTGTTCTTCACTGGTCCACATCGTCTTAGTCCAGTCTGTGTCAGTTTTGCCTTATCACTTCATAGTACTTTTGATATATCCTTTTGCAGTCTTGGACATATGTCACCATCATCGTTACACATCATCTCATATTCCCTCCGCTTTTTAGAGTTCATATGTCATTTACATATCGACCCTTCATAGTCCAGGATATGCCCAGACTATAAAGTCTTGTACATCTGGTTTTGAATACATCTTTCAACTTTCACATCTAACTTTTGGATCTTACTTTGGATCTTACCTTTTGGGATCCTTTCACACATATCTTCCACACCACACATCTACCTGTCCACATGTTTTCATCATCTGCACCGTCACCGACTGCCTTTTGTCTCAGACCAACGAGTCTGGACTATTGCTCATACCATTGGACTATCTTTTTCCTGGTCTGGACCATCTTCAGACCATCTCCTCTGTGGACCAATCCTCTTTGGCATTCCACCTCTGCCTTTTGGACCACCTTATAGGAATGAACAAACATACCCTTCACATATAGGAAAGTTCCCACCAAACTTTCCGTTGTTTCTACAACTGGAGCCCACTGTGAGGGAGGTTCTGGAGGTGCCCTGGAAATTTTCATGGTCCTTTTTCTCTCATTGATCCTGAGGCAAATGCGCCAAGGGCATATGTACCTACCTGCATGAAGTATTTTTTTTCGCATTCACCTTTATCTCATTCCAGCCTGCTTTTTCACATCCTGGACTACTTCCGGCTGTTTTCTTTAATCTTCATGATTGTTGCATTCATTACCTGATGCTCCAGACTACTTCCATCAGCTGTCCATCACCATTTATCCCTTTCCAGATGACAATCATCACCTTCTTACCACATCCTTATGTACATGCTGTTTTCCAAGCCATACTGCACTGCCTTCTAGTCTGACCCATATCTGTGTCCCTTTTTTTCTACACCTCCACCACCATTTACATACCCAGTCCATCTTTAGCATGAACCAGCTGAACATACCTGATCCATTGCAATGACTAACCTGTTCCTCAGACTACTGATCCGTGGATCACCCAACACAGCCCTATTTGATGGAACACTGACTAATCTACTGAACTTTTTAGATAACATCAAAGACCTAGTCAACTCAGTCGGACTATTGAAGCCTGCATTGACCCAAGCCACAATCCACTATGCCAAGCTTGACAAGGTAGAGCTCTGGGAAACACTTCCCAAAGCCGAGGCCATCCCACCTGATTGGGAGTCATTCATCATTGCTGTCCTGAAGCTCTACCCCAGATATGAGAAGGGGAGAGGAACCCATTGCATGCTGAGTCTGGTCCACATCGAAAGTACCCTGTGGACACTGTCATCACCACCACCATCTGTGTCACCCACACTGTCATTGCCATCACCCTCACCATCACCATCACTGTCTGTTGAGAATCATGGTATTCTATTATTAATCTTCAATTCTAGACCATGATTCTAGACCACATCACATGATCTTATCATGATGATTGTGCTTATGCTATTCATATTATGTGTTACACTTTGCTGTGGGCTAGGCGTGATCTCAAAGGAGTCAAGCGGACTGGAAGTCGGAAGCTTGGATGACACAAAGAACCTCTAGCCATGGTGCTACTAGAGGGCTGCCCTTGCTTTGAGAGCGAAGGGTGGACAAGGATTGAGGTGGGGGAATCTGATGAAGTCCACAAGAACTCGTTATATTGAGAAGATCAAGCTTGGAGTTACAGGTCGAGTACTACGGTTTAAATAGGCAAGCCATGGTAATGAAATAGAACAGAATAGAACATCAAGGAATGGGGATGAGTCAGGCATAGAACTAGGTAGAATGTTGAGGAACAAAGGTGGGTCAGTGTGTACAAGGTTTGGAAGCCAAAGGAACATTTAAGAATGTATGAGTAATACAGTGGTAAAAGATGTCATTGGGCAGGGCTCGAACAGCAAGACAACAGGGTACAAGGTGAGAGGTGAGCATAAGGGAAAGGAAAAACGTAACATTACCCCCCCACGAGGGTCAAGACACTGTCGCAAACATCTACAAATCGCATGCTCCCATAGCTGGTGAGCCGGTCACATTAGTGAAGGTGGTATCATCCCAGATGTCATTATCCACTCCTGAGTCCAAGTCTGGAGAGTGGGAACAGTGGCGCAGGTGGCTAGGGACCATGTGGCGGGTGCTGTGGGAACAGTGGGGTCCATGGTAGGAGCGGTGGGGCAAGGAAGGGTGTGACGAGTGTGAGGAGGTGGGAGAGGTAGAGGGCGAGGGCAGCGGAGGAGTGCAGCGCAAAGGGCACTGCCACTGAGAGTGGCCAGGACGGAAACAGTGGCAAATCGGGCACTGATAGACCCCACACTGGACATGCTGATGACTGAGGTGGTGGCACTGGAAGCAGGCCTCATGAAAGTGAGGGTGGGACGGGAGGAGGGGAGTGTTGCCAAAGTTGCCAGTCCAGCAGGCTTCAATGTGTTCCACAACATTGAGCTCTTCGGAGTTCAATGGGGAGGAGGAGTGACAGAATCTAGGAGAAGGCTAGGAGAAGGCAGGAGTTGCCCAATACTCAGCTGCTGCCTAAGATGGGCGAAAATGACTATATTCACCTAGGAGAAGGCAGGAGTTGCCCAATACTATAGTACATTAGCTAGGAATGAAAAACTAA